>JAPDSC010127536.1:0-17157 GCA_026290005.1 Latrodectus geometricus
ATTCAATCTGAAAGAACAGTGTGTGTAAAAACGTGAAATAAATTTTAAAAAAGCACTAGAAGTCACATAGCTTCTTTGCTGTGTAAAATATAAGCAGAATAAATTTCCGAAAGAGTAATTTTTTCACGAAACATTTTTCCTCCAGAAAGTTAATATTTTCAAGACAGTGAGTGAGAAAATAAGTTTTATTTTATCTTTGGCTTCTGCAGCTTATCCTGAAAAATAGATTGAACCTATATAAGGGTAAAATATCTAACAAACGGAATATATGTTATATGTTGTGTTAAATATTTTAATTTTTACTTCAATTTTCATTTAAATTTTTTAAACAGATAATTTACAATTAATTTGAAAATAAATCAAAATAATTATTAGTTTTAATAATTTTTTTTTAGTTTTGATGTTATATGTACTTTAAATATACACTCATCATAGTAAATAAAATAGTATAAATATTTTTAAATATATCTAGTAAATAAATATCGCACTTCTCATTTTATCTTCATTCAAATCATCATACATAAATTTTTTCATTAATGCTGATTGAAAAAAGAAACTTCTGTGGGATTCTGATGAACTCTGGTCTTTTGTTTAACATAACTTGAAGAAATAAATGTATTTATAATTTTGGTGTGAGTAGATTTAGGATTTGTCATAGTAAGTTTTCATGATTTCTTTATAGAGAATATTCTCTATAGAAAGTTTCTCTATAGAGAGTTTTCTCATAAGATTTGCAACAAGCTGCAACTGTTAAGGAATTTGCGACATCAAATGATCGCATATTAAACTACTTCATGTAATTAGATTTACACCTCATACATTTATATAGATAATATTTCTGATTGATAACCATGCATAATTATGATTGTCCTAAAATTCCCACTTGCTGATTGTTAGAAATCAGAACAGTAAATTTACTTATGGTATTTTTCATCAATCCACCTTTCTCATGAAACATTTCTAAATGAGATTTTTTTAAATACTATCAAATTTCTGAACATAGATTCTAACAATTTAAGGATTAAAGTGCTTAAAATAAATCATTAGAAAAGAACTTGGGTTTTTGTGTCGTTGTTTTATAAGAAATTTTACGATGATTATTTTGAATACACACAGTTAGAATGAACAAACTTCTTTGCAAAAAACTCATATTGTTAAAATTCATATTAAAATTTGATGGGTGGAACATTAATTGATGATTTTTGATATTTGAAGCATAGTATACTTTCTGTTCTACAGTAAAATTCATTAGAGATGAGACCAATAACGCTGTTGGAAAAATGTTTTCTGGTCACAGTAAAGTGTTTTAACCGACTCAGCGTCCGCGACGTATCTGTTACGTCGCAATAAACTGGTTGAAAAGCGGCTCATGACGGCAGGGATACGTCGAAATATTCCTGCTCGAAAGCGGCCTGCGACGGCAGAGATACGTCGCAGAGTATTCACGGAAAGCGGCCGCGACGTATATTTTCACAAAGTAGAAACCACTTATTTTTGCTTTCCCCCTAATCGGTGGTTTGATTGATCGGTCTTAATCACTCAAACCCCACTCCTTGGAGACTTTTCTTTGAAAACGAAAACTCAGCCTGAGTTTTACGCCAAATATCTAAAATACTGATTATTTTTTCGCCAAGATTCAACTTTAAAATTTTATAATCTATAAATTTGTTGCTTTAGAAATAAAATGCGAGTTTATACATTATTATTTTTAATTTTAGTTCCAAAGCTAATTGAATTAGGCGATTTTATTACACAAAAACTTTAAATCCATATGTACATTTAAATTACTAACAAGCTTGCCTTCTTTTCTAACTTAAATTTTAATAATTTTCCTGCTTATGCTAATTATTTCTTACATTTTAGTTAATTTAATTCAGTTTTTATTGTTTTTGATGGCATTTTTTTATCGACTAGTTATGACTGAAATAAACAAATAAAATTCGTAAATGGAAATTATTTAATTTCCAGTGAAAGAGCTCATGGCTGTTATAGTAAAATCGTTGTGACGTCCATAATAAATAACATTTACCTTAATGACTAAAACTCATTTAATTTGCGTTTTTTTTTTTTTTTTTTTGTACATTAAGAAAAAATTTACTAATAAGTTTACTCTCTGCATATTGATTTTTATTTCGTTATTACTTTAATTTCTTTTTACATACACCTCAAATGTTGATAATAAAACAGAAGTATCATCTTAAGGCAATAGTATAACATGATTGTCTCATAAGTGTGTAGCCAAGAATATTATACATGTGTTATTTCTTTTTAATGAAACATTATATTGAAAAAAAAAATCAACACTATTTACTGTTACACCATATAACAAGGGTGTCCAAGACGTCGACCGCGGTCGACTGGTAGACCACGAAGACATTTTAAGTAGTCCACACGACCATCCCGATAATGACCTCGGATATTAACAATTTAATTTATGACTTATTATTAATTTATGACATAGAATCAATGAATTATTTAAAATAAAAATTTACTACAGCCTACGCTTTAAAACCCAAAATAAACTTTGCAAAGATTCACGATTTAAAGATTTATGATTAAAGGTTTAGGATATAAAACATAAAACGGACATGATGAGCGCGATTAAAACATTCAAAGAAACTATGGAAAGGTATGTATCTCAATTAAGAAAACATGAATTGAGAAACTTTAAAAACATGGAGGAAGAGTGCATCCATAATCCAAACCGAGACTTCGAAGATTTCACTTAATACTTATTTTGTTTGAAGAATTTGAAAGAAAATTCGCTGACCTAATTAGCTTGAAATAAATAAATTTTATAATATTTCCATTTAATGGAAATATCAAAATTGATGGACATTGTCACAATTATGTCACTATGAAAATGTCAACATTGATGGACAGCGTATCTGAAAAAATAGGACATTTAATAAGTATCACATGAGTCAAGGTCGAGGAAGAAATTATTAAATTAAGATGCAATATATTTCTTAAATCGAGAGCATATTTAGTGATACTGATTTTTGGAAATTAATTTCTGAGGAAATGTTTCCAAATATTTACAAATTGATTTTGTATTTCAAATCATACTTTGGATCAAGATATCTTTGAGAATCTGCTTTTTCAACCATGAATAAAAAACAAACTTTGGCGCATTTAACAGATGAACATTTAATTTCATGTTTATGGATTGCAATAAGCTCGTACCAGCCACAATATGATAAACTTGTCGCAGATATACAGTGCCACATTTCAACTAAACGAAGTGAATAGGATGGTCACTTTTTGATGTATGAATACTTTGATTATTTTCATCAGTAAATTTTTGTTTTGTAAATATTGATAGTAAGTTTTTTTTATTTTTTAAATTACATAATTTACTATTTTTTCTTGTTACCGAAATTAAATATGTACGTTAATTTAGCTCTGCCATTGGTAGACCACCTTCGATTTTTTAAATGTGGAGTAGACCCCGGATCCCAAAAGTTTGGCCACCCCTGCCATATAAAGTCATTATTTTAATAAATAAATATTAAAAAGATACTATTTCTTAAAAATTTTACGATATTAGAAATTTTCTCGATTAAAAAATAAACTACAATATTTCTGATATTAGCTTTGTTCTGCTGTGAAAATCATTTTATTCTATATATTTTTTTTATTTGCATACATGTAATAATTTTTCTAGATGACGTAACGATAATATTTAATAAAATAATATTCCTTACTAGAAATTTATTGCAGATTTGAAACAAAATAGATTTATGAGGAATATAAATAATCAATGTTTTAAACAGTAAACTGTTCTGAAGCAAAATAATGGAATTTTAACTTATATTTAAAGATGAGCTAAACTTTTTAAAGCAGAAAATATTTTTAGCTCTTTTATTTTAGAATGTGTGTAAAATGGAATGATCCTATTGAAATAATGTATAAGTGAATCGAAATCATATTAATGCTACAATCTAAGCAATTAAATTTTGAACCTACAGAAAATAATTATTTTATTACAAAATTTATTTTTAAAATAAGCAAATTATTAATACGATAGTTTTACAAATGATTATCTTTTAACGCGATCCATATTAGGTATAAAAGAAATTTTTAAATATAATAATCTTAACCAGAGAATTTCTTGTTTTAAAATGTGGTTATATATTTACTTTACTCTTCTTATTTGAATTAAAAACTAGTTTTCATAATTTATCTTTTAAACATAAAATGATATATTCCACATACGAGTTATTGGGTCATTAAAGTCATATTAATGAAAAATATAAATAAATTCATTTAAAATATAATTGAGATACGTTTTAGTTAGGAATGACAGTAAAATAAATCTCTAATCAATAAAAGAAAGAATAAATACACTAAGAAAATTTATATCTCCCAATCAAATTTTTAATTTTAAATTAAGATACTATATTATCTACAAAATCTTTTTAATTAAGAGACTATATAAAAAAGATATAATTTATAAATGTTTTTCATTCACGCGAGCGCATAATATTATGTTGCGAGTGCAGCACCATTTTGTATAAAAATACTTTCTTATAATGAAAAAATAATTCATGGTATATTGTTATGTATTATTTAACGTGAATTGAAAAGTCAATAGAAAAAAATAGAATATTATCAATTTTTTTCTTATAAATCTGGTGCTTTTGCCAAATTAAATAATATTCTTTTGTTTCTATTTTTAATTATATGTATTCATTTAATCCTTACTGTGAATAAATTTCCTTAAACCTTTGCGAACTTAATAATCAAGACAGTTGAATATTGAAGGCTAAAATTATTTTTTCTAAAATTTTTATAAGTATTAGACAAACTATTTCAAACGGATTCTTATATACGTGAGAGGAGTTTGTTTCCAGGGAGAAAACTATTCATGTGTGACTTCCTTTACAATTTAAGCATGTTTCCTGTTAGTCAGGGAAAGAATGAAAGGGGAGAATGTTTACTTAAATGTAAATGAAACTTTCTGATTATTCTAAACAGATGAGAAACTGCTTTCTCGCCATGATTCATTGCTACAAATTGATGATTATTTCTACTTTTGTAATAACTAAGAACTTACATAACAGATTACATTACATTCAAAAGTATTTTCGGAAATTTAGATCAATAAAAATCATAAGTATAACAAAAATTTATTTCCAGTTAGTTTTTTAAATTTAAAAATTCAAATCTAAAATCTAATGAATCAAATCCTAAAAACAAAGCATAAAAAAAGATTTTAAAATTATATTGTATATAGTTTTCTATTTAAAGAAAAGACAATTTTTTTTTTATAAAAATAAAAATGGAACATTTTTTTATGAATGACAATAAAATAAGTCTCTAATCAATTAAAAAAAAGAAAAATTTGAAAAGAATATTAACAATTCTCAATTAATAAGATTATTAATAAAGTCTCTTTAATTAGGAAACTTTATATAGTAGAGATATATGATAATTATATAAAGTTTTTGCATTTGTAATACAATAAAATATTACTAATGCAAGAACTTTTCATAAAAATATTTTTATAATGGAGTAATAATAGCCTCTTAGCACTTTATTATACATTATATTATGTAAAATTAAATATAAGTCAATAGAAACTCGTTATAAATTTATTAGTTTTTTTCCTACAGTAATTTTGCCAAATTAAGTTGTAAAGATTGATTTGTTTTTATTTATAATTATACATAAAGGATTCTTTTGTTTTTCTTTAAAATTATACTTAAAGGATTCTTTTGTTTTTATTTATAGTTATACATAAAGTACAGTTCATAAACGCTAGATTAATATTTAAAAAATAACTCGAATAATGCACTTGTGAACCAAATATTCCATTTATATTGGAATAAATTAAACGTAACACTTTAAGCTTCTTATTATTACATGCACTGATATATATTTCAATTCAGATTGACAAATGAAGTTAATTTTCATGTATTGTAGCAAGTGATATTTTATCTAAGGTTGTTCAGTTAAGATTAGAAAAAATTAATTTAGCAAATAAATTTGGGCTTGAACGCTTTTGAAAAAAAAAATAAAAAAAAACTTTATCTATGAAGAAAGAGCATAAGTAATATATATTTTTATTTTTGCTAAAAAAAATTAAATAAATTAATAATTTTAATATATTTCTAATTCGTTTAGACTGTTGAATTATATAAACGTATAGTCTAAATCTGCCTTGCTATGTGTGCTGAAAGTACTATAATATTGAAAGAGTTTGAAAAATATTTATTTACTTGCATTAAATAATTATAAAGTTTCTAATAAAAATTAGTTTGTGTTAAGAAAAATATAATGTGAGAAAATGTATTTTTACTAACATTATTTTATCTTACTGTAATAAAAATTTGAAAAGCTTCTGTGGCTCATTGAAAAAGAGAAATTTCCATTATACCGAAAATAATAAATATACAAGAAAATGTAACAAGCAACTTTCTTATTTAAATTGCGTAAGAAATCTAAAACATCATAATTTGTGGATACCGTTTTTCTTTGAACTTCATATTATTTACCAAGTCAACCTAAAAACACTGAGGAATATATTCATTTTCAATTACACAAAAAACAGTTATTTACAAATAATTTTTGCTTTTTAAGTTTTATACAAAAATAAAATATACGTTTTCGTTTTAACCACTTCTATTGGGATGTACAATGCCTTCTGGCAAATACATACAACCCTAGATAGGGTAGTTAGTGGTAAGTGACATCCCCTCCCTCTAAATTGAGCGATGTGACAGTTTTCAGGGGGGTAGGAAATATTCCCAATGAGAACGGGAAACAGTCGACGATTTTTGTATAGTTTAGGAAACTGCCTGTGGAACGAAAAAGTAGTGTATCTGGTTTTAAAGAGGAAACGTTTTTCGCAGATTCTTGAAATTTTCTGAGACGCTGAGTCGGTTAAGCAATGACGGAGGGTTCTGCTTCCAGCTTTTTAAAACACTTGATATAGGTATATACATTACAAAATAATCCACTAAATGATATATTTTTGCTCACTAAATGTTGAAACTTATAGGTTTTACAATTTTTTAAGCATGATACGCATATAGAATTCTTAATTTTTTTTAAAAACATTAAAAATCTTACTATTTACATATTATATTTTTTGTAAAATGTAGGCATTTGTTTCTCACTCATGACAAATTGTAAGCATACATTTGACACCATTGGACAGCCCAGCAAGTAGAAGCTATAGTTAGGTATTTTTAATCAACTATTATATAAAGTGCTTTTCAGAAGTTTCTTAAATAGTGAGCAGTAATGATGTGTTCCTAAGGAAGTAACACGGAAAACTTTCCAAACACCAAGACTGACAATCATCCATGTAGAAGACAGAAGGTAAATATTTCTCTCATATTGTTTAACAGAAGCTAGGATCTTTGGACCTTCTACTCTGTACAGTGCTGAAATATACAGAAAGTAAATTTATGCTGTTACCATTTCGATCAATGGTAACAGCTTGGTTTTATTATAATCTGGTCTTTAAATATTGGAAACTAATAAAATAGTTAAAATAAATCCTAAATTAATGATACAAGAAAATAAATTGGTCATGAATTTAACTGTCAAATTTTATTTCATAATTGAACGTTTCCTAAAAGATTGCATTGTTTATAATTTTAAGATGAATTACATTGTAAATGTCCTTGAAATTTAATTCTTCCTTTGAAAAAAATTTGCTTAAAATTTCTTGCATATTGAATAGAAGGAATTATTAAAATTCCTCTAGTATATAAAAAAAAATATTTTTATACAGAGTGATTCTAAATTGTTTTGACAAATAGGGAGTTGTGATAGTACTCATCCAGTCAAGCAAAAATTACATAGGAACATAGAGTCGCATTCTACTCTGAGTGGAAAAAAAGAAGAAAATACACTACAGGCCATTAAAATTGCTACACCAAGAAGGCGACATGCTACAGACGTGAAATTTATATGAAAGGAAGAAGATGCTGTGATATGCAAATGATTAGCTTTTCAGCGCATTCAAACAAAGCAGGAGCCAGTAGAGACACCTACATTGTGTTCAAATGAGGAAACTGTTCAGACGGTTCCTCATACACAAATTGCATTTGAACGTTGTTGCCTGGTGAAAAGTTGTTGTGATGCCTCGTGTAAGATGGAGAAATGCGTACCAGCACGTTTCTGACTTTGATAAAGGTCGAATTGTAGCGTACCGGGATTGCGGTTTATCTTATCGCAGTATTGCTGCTCGCGTCGGTCGAGATCCAATGACTGTTAGCAGAATATGGAATCGATGGGTTCAGGACGGTAATACGGAATGCCATGCGGGATCTCAACGGCCACCTATCACTAGCAGCCGAGAACACAGGCATATTATCCGCATGGCCGTAATGGATCGTGCAACCACGTAGTGAGCCGTGAGTCAAGAAACGGGGTCGTTTGGAAGACAACAAGTGTCTGCACGAACAGTTCGACGACGTTTGCAGCAGCATGGACTCCAGCTTGGAGACTTTGTCTGCGGCTTTCCTTGACGCAGCGTCATAGACAAGAGTGCCTTCAATGGTGTGATCAACGACGAACCTGGGCGCACGAATGGCGAGACGTCATCTTTTCAGAGGAATCCAGGTTCTGTGTACAGCATCATGATGGTCGCATCCGTGTTTGGCGGCATCGTGGTCAACGCACACTGGCAGCGTGCATTCGTCATACTGGCCCATCACCTGGCGTGATGGTATGGGGTGCCATTGGATACACGTCTTTGTCACCTCTTGTTCGCATTGACGGTGCTTTGGACTGTGCACGTTACATTTCTGGTGTGTTACAACCCGTGGCTCTACCCTTTATTCTAGCCCTGCGAAAGCCTACGTTTCAGCAGGATAATGCCCGACCGCATGTTGCTGGTATTGTACGGACCTTCCTTGATACGGAACATGTTCGGCTGTTGCTCTGGCCAGCATGTTCTCCAGATCTTTCGTCAATAGAAAATGCCTGGTCAATGGGTTGCCGAGTGACTGACTCGTCACCAAACGCCAGTTACTACGGTTGATGAACTGTGGCATCGTGTTGAAGCTGCATGGGCATCTTGTACATGCAATCCAATCTCTGTTTCATACAATGCCCAGGCGTATAACTGCTGTTATTACTGCCAGAGGTGGTTGTTCTGGGTACTGATTTCTCAGGATCTATCCAGCCAAATCTTTTGAAAATTTAATCTTTTTTTATTTCTAGTATAATATATTTGTCCAATAAATATTATTTTGTTATCTGCATTTCTTCCCGGTGTAACAATTTTAATGGCCAGTAGTGTAGAAATGCATCAAGAATCTATTACAAATTTCCCATATGCAAATTTCTACTGAGAAGAAGCAACATTTTGCTCCTATTGGTCACTGCAAAAAGCCAATCAGAGTAGACATTGTACTTTAAAAACGGGGCAACATCAACGCTTCAAGTATTATCTGGATACTATGGTCTAAAAATTCTCTTGAATACTATCCCGCATGTTGGATTGGACGTAGTGGATCTGTGGCTTGGTCACCTCTCTCACCGGACCTTAACCCACTGGACTCTTTCTTCTGGGGCCAAATGAAAATTTTCGTGTATGAACCAACTGTGGATTCAGCAGAAGATTTCATGACTAGAATCATTATTGTCGTGGGCAAAATTAACACGACATCAGGAATTTTGGAGAGGGTGGACCAATCGTTCCTTCGCTGGTATCAATTGTGCAACGACACACGTGGTCAGCATTTTGAGCATTTGCTGTGAGGTTTTCACTTAAAAATTAATATGATTGTGTAACTTTTGGTATTATTCATTCGCTTACCCAACGATGTTGTATGTTCATGTGAGAATTCCTCTTTTTTATCTCGTAAAGTGGAATGCAACCCTAATTTAGTATGTAGTTATTGCTTTTTTTGATGAGTACTACCATCCTTCTTAATTATTAAGAACAATTTAGAATCTCCCTGTATTTTAAAGAATAATTATTCATTTTCTTAAGTTACTGAAATGCTCGATAAAAAAAAAAAAATTAGAGAATATATTAATTCATTGCAAGAGAATATTTAAACTGCTGATAATAATAAAAAACAGGTACGTATAAAATAACACAAATATCTTTCAGAAAAGAAAGAAGAGATTTTTAATAATAGCGTGAGTATTAGTTGTACAATAAATGTTGACTTTAATAAACCAACAGGGGAAATACAATTTTAATTAAATTTATATAATAAATAGAATTATTCATTGAACTTTTATAACGTGTTTTATCTACTACAGTTAATTTAGATAATCTAATATTGCAAATCACATGTTCTAGTATTAATCAATTTGAAACTAAAAAGACGCTAAACTTTGTTTTCCTATTCATATTTTTGGTCTGTTCAGAATTTTTTTATTTATTTTGGAAGTCATAAATTAATTTTAGCATTTTATGCATTATTTGTCTATCTATTAAGTTATAAAGTTTCGTTCACTATATTCATTTACATTTCAGTAAAACATTTTAATTAAAATCATATTAGCTTATAGGAAACCTCGATTTTTGATGGTGAAATCATATAAATGCAGTATAAGAGACATAGTTTTTTTTATTCCTAAAATTATTCTACAACAGCTGTATTATAATTAATAAAGAGTTAATGTCTTCTGTGCAACTTACTGTAATTATAATTAATTATGGAAACTAGTTTCTTAGAAATTTTTTTGATATTTTACTTAAGCTCTTTTGAACTTTATGCTTAGTTAAAACTATGATTTATGCATCTTGCGTAAAACATTTTCTCGAATATTTTTAGGAAATAAAAAAAAATGTCCATTGCATAATTTTACTGCAACCAAAAGTGAAAGTTATTTTTGTCAAACAAATCAAAACACTTGCGTAAATTGTGTGGAAAAGTTAGGTTGTATTAATTTTTTCTCGGACTTTACTGTTTAAACTTTTGTAATTTCCAATTCATTCCACTATGGTTCAACTTTTATTTATCAAAAATTAAATTGAACTAAACTCTTTGTATGTGATTACTGGTTGTTAATCGACTGTAAATATTGTTTAATCATCTTTGAAGTACTAAAATATAATACATTTTAAGTAATTAAGTTTAGTTTCAGCGTTTTTATTTTGTAGACTGTTTCATACAAAATTAAACAATTGAATATGGTGGATAATTCAGTTTCAATTTTTTCCGATAATTGCTATTTTTTTACCTTATTTATTAGATAAAATTTTATGGTGTTTCAAGGAAATTGCTTTTTTCATGATTAGTTTAATAAATCTTAGTCGATTGTAACATTTACATTTATTTGTGGAAAAGACATATAAGTTTTAATTAAATCTATGTAGGGAATGATTTTTGTATGCATGAAATAATCCAAAGTAAGTATAGATACGAAATATATTATTTATCAAAATATACTTATCTGGTATGATACTAGTTTGCTGCTTTTTTCATTAAATAAACTTAATTTCTAACCAACAAAATTATGAATTGAAATTTATTAAATTTAAGATATAATTTATCAACTTATAAAAGATTATTTTTATTCATTTGTGTCAAACAGTAATTTTTACGTTTGTTTATAAAAATTGGAAAACTTTGTAATGGAAATGATTTAACTGTTATTCTATCTAAGTAATAAGAAAATATAAAATCCTTACATGAAATGCAGTAAACATCGATTTCCAATCATTCTAATTATTAAATCTAGTTTATAGTATTGTCATGAAACGTATTATTTATACTTTATACAACAAATATCTCTTGATGATTAAACTACTAATTACTGCTAGATACACGTAAAGCAACTTTGTTTTTTTTTTCAAATAATTCGTCATTAAACATATTTTAGTATGCTCTGTTGATAGAAAAATTTGTAAATTATAATCCCATGTAACTATATTTCTTAAAAATATTTCATGCTTATATAAAAAAAATATGTTTAGTATTAGGAAACATTTGTGCATACATTTTGAGAAACAGCAGGAAATATTTAATCAATAGTGCAAAAGTAATTTTACAATTTTTGAGTATATTACTTATATAATTTATAAATGCTGTCAGTGACACAGATTCTTGCGACAGAAATTATTGCATGTACTATTCAAACTAATTGTAATTTTATTAGAAGATATTTCCCAGAAAATCATTATATTTAATACAAGTTAATTTAAAAGCTATTACGATAGTTTAATTTATACCAATAATGAAGTAGAAATGTTTTATGTTAGTTACAGAACTCGAGCAAATAAGTAACTATTTACTAATTGATAAACTCTTTACTTTACTTCGACAAATTATTTTCACAGCCCATTAAAGAGAATAAATTATTATTTTTCATGAAATTTGACAGACGCACTTGTAAGTATAAATAATGGGTATTTATTCTAATATTTTGGCATATTTAATTTTTATATTTTTTTGGACGTGAAATAGACACACGAGGAGACTTCGTAGCCACCTGATGGTGGATAGCACTGCAACACGTACGATAGCAATAGGAATCTCTTGAATCACAGTACTGATGGAATCTTCCAAACCAGAGGCAGTTTGTGGACGAAAATGAAACACTTTGAATTAAAGATACCTCCACAGTCAGAAATCCATTGGTGTTAGATCAGGAGACCTTGGTGGCCACAGAAACGGGAAATAAAACTCTGTCACCAAACTGTTAATTTAAGACATGTTTTATTCAAGACCCCGACATGTGGAGGAGCGCCATCTTGCATCCACACAACTTCAAATAGTAAATTGTTTTTCCGTTGCAGTGCGGGAATTGCTTAACGAGTTATCAAGTCCAGATAAGGAGCATTTATTATTACACACGTTTGGAGATCACTGGTAGTTACCTCTTCAAAAAGAAAAGGCCGAGGATGAACATACTCGTTATAACACACCACACAGTCTTTTTTTTTCCTCGTGCCATCATGTGGATTATTTTCTGCTCAGTGCTCTCAATTTTACGAATTCACATTACCAGTTAACGATAAATGTGTCTCATCTGTCAAATTTTGAGTAACGGATAGCAGCTATTATCACCGGATCAGTAATTGATTTGCAAAATCCAGCCGTAATTGATAGCCTGCAGCATTCAACATCTGCATACGCTGGAATCGATACGGAAACATGTCTAGAACAGAACATAGAAAATTGAGAATTATTGAATTCGACAGATTCAGAACACGTGATACATCACGTCCATTTGCGGGATGACTGTGATAACCATCTGACGATCATCTGCAACAGCTTCTACAAGAACGGAAGACCATTTAGATTGAAGTCAAATGCATTTGTAACCAGTTCCTTCATATTTATGAATAAAATCTCATACAGCTTTGACATTGCATGAACTTTGCTATAATCCATGGTTTCTGCGTTAAACACGCATAGTTTCTACAGCATTTTGTTCATTCAAGTAATAAATCTCTACGATTTCTCCACATTCTTTTCCTGAAAGTGGCATCTAGTTTGGAATGGCAGAAAGCAACATGTGCTGCTCCTATTTCATAGTGCCTTTTCTTTCACCTAACATGACGACGTCAGCCATTAATGAGGCTTACATGGAACCCAAAATTTGCGTTTCTTGGTTTCTTCTCTTCGTTTTGTGGCGCACTATTCCGGCTTGGATCTCAGTCGAAGAAATTTTGGGATATATGATGCAAATGAAGTAAACATTAATGCTCGTGTGTATCGCAAAGTCCTCTTTATTTTTCTTTGCCTAATTTCAGAGAGTTTTCATGTTACAAGTGCCATTCTTACGCTATTTAGTGTTTTTTCAGTATGCAGACATCATTCCAATATAAAAAATGAGTGTTTCCATTTGTAGTTTTCAAAACTTTCTTACTGTAACCATAACTGTTAGAGTTGCAATGTTGTTTTTCATATCATTCTTGAGCAAATACCTCAAAATATGAAATTTCATTCAGTTTCTGTGAGCTTAGGGGTCCAATTTCATAATATTTTATTTTATATTCACCTTGTATATCTATTGTCACAATTTCGTTCATAAATTATTTTATATCATGATATTTTCTATTCTTATCTTAAAATTATGTGTATAAACACAAATTTAATAAAAATAATCTTCTTAGTTTAAAATAATCTAATTTTGGCAATTACATACCATTTTTTCAAAATACTTGGTTTTTGTCAGGAAATTATTTTTAATATAAAAAAAGAAGATTTATGAAAGCAATTTTTAATCAAACTTATTTTTATTCAAAACTACAATATCATAACTCATCACTAAACTGAAAGATTATTTTTTATTAGCTGATTTGTTACTCAAAAAACTGCATACATGCATGTCACAATAACTCTAACTTGCGTGTCGCAATTTTTGGTTTTTCAGTGACTAAAAAATGATGCACCACGCCCAGTCTTTTTAGTTCGATTTCATTACACAACATAACTTTCCCAGTCCATTAAGACTTCCATTTACTTCCTACAACCTTTGTAACAAATTCTGAGTTGGAATTTTAAATCAATATTTTCCAAGAATAGAATGAATATAAATGACATTTATACGAAATAATTTATGTTCGATGAAAAAAGTTTACAATATAGGAAATGCCTAGATAATTTTTATAATGAAGATAGGAATGAAATATATCTAACCAATAGTAAAATCATGTAACGCTCAATAATTTTATCAAAAATTGTAGAGTAGAATATTTATAACAAATCTTATAATTTATTTAAATAAATAAAATTAAAATTTGATTTTAAAATTTCTAAAAATTACAAATGTATTTACAATTGTTCAATTACATCTTCAATTTTATAAAGACTATGCGACTATGAAATATTGCAAAATAAATTTAGTAGCGAACTCCTTTTTTTAAAATTTTAACACAGCAGTTATATTAATTATATTAAGATTATTATGTTGTTGTTTCTGATGACACTTGGCAACGCTAAGCTCCCCAGTCAGAGACTAGGCGAATGAAGTCACAGAGAGAGCGTTTTTCGTTTTTGAATAGAGCACCCTCATACGAATGTGGAAGTACGACTTCTTGCTCCTAGATGACAGCACCATCTGAATCTTCCAATTTAGAGATTGAAGCCAGGGAAGACAAGATTGTTATAGTGACATTGATGCCACAAATATTTTGAAATTAAACCATTGGATTGAAACTTACAATTTACTTCTTTTAGATTCTCGGTTCCTCACATTGTAAAATTATAAATATGTTCAAGCAATATATATTGCCTGTTAAGAAATTAAAATGCATCTTTTCAGATTTTTGTTTTGGAAATTTATACTTTGTACACAAATTTTCTATGAGCAATATCTAGATACAAATCTAAATGAAATTTATTTCTGCATATGAATATTATTTTTTCATAAAAATAATTCAGAAAATTCAAGTACACTGAAAAATTTGTGATATAAAATATCAAGTTATTTTCATTTTCGTTCTGTAATTGTTCCACGGCCAAATACAGTTAAACTTAAATATTTGTATAAGAGTTTATTTATTAATTTCATTATTAAACATCTTTAAAAAAGGATATTTAGTCAAAATTTCCAGAATTTGACGTTCTTATTAAATTTTACTTCCATTATATTGAAAACAGTATTTTAATCATCTATTATATTTGAATAAAAAATAGAAAGAGAAATGTTCTTGAGAAATTGTACATGGAATAGAAAAATTACTTATCAAGAAGGACATATTTTTATTATGCAAATTTTAAATGAGCCACTCAAATTTTGAAAATACAATATAAGGAGCAATTAAACTAATGATATGGAGATTGAAAAAATTTAATCTAAAGTCTCTATCGAAATTACATGAATGGCATATTTCGTAAAAAATATGTTTTCTAAAAGCAAATTATTAATAACAGTTTTCTCAATTTTAATGCGAGTAAATAAAAAAACACATTTATTCAATTAAAATCCATATTTTTAAAGAGATATAGTAAAAATCTTTAAATAATAAATATTTTTCATTACAAGGTTTTCTCAAGTAAATCCTTATAAATGATTTTGCTAATTAGTTGTTATTTATCAACAAATTTCTCACTTAATATTTGAAAAGTAAATAAATAAACTGAAAATATAGTTAAATGCATGACACTTAAGAGCAAATTTAGGCAATATGAAATCAATAGTTTCATAAAATATTGTTTTGTCAATCAAAATAAATTTCATTTATTCAACTGCATTAGACAAATATCACAAACTATTGAAGCAAAAAAAAATATTTGTATTTCATGAAATATGTTTGTTAAAGGATTGTATGTATATGTGACAAAAATATGTATTTGTGACAGGCTGCTTTTTTCAGATGCATATATCTTACTCTCCACTTTCGTATTTTAAAACATTCAATTTAAGAGTTCCTTTAGTGATTGAAATAAAATACATTTATTAAAAATAATAAAGCGTCACATTTTCCAGGTAGTTGCAAATATAATACTCTTAAAACTTGTCTCTAGCTAGCATCAGTCACACATTTCAAAGGCATTTAGAGATGTGAGAATACCCAACATTTTGCGTGTTCAAATCTTGAAAAATACAATATTTTAATGTTCAATAACTTTGACATTGTAAGGCATGTAGTAACAGATATTAATGTAATTAATTACTGCAAAATTACCCAAAGGAAATCAATAAGGTTTAGAAAGAATTAAACATGGAATTTGTATCATCGACACGGATTAAAATCGTTATAATATTATTTTTGTAAAGAGATGCATATATATATTCAGATTTACACACAGTTTTACTTCAAAGCAATTTATTTTAGAAAAGTTTTGTTTTATAAATATTTATGAAATTTGTAAAACTATGCAAATTTTCTTGAAGCTAATATAAATTAAAGCGTACGTTATTAAAAAAAATTATTTTTAACAAAATATGAAAATAATAATTCTCAATCCATATGTCTAATAAAATTTATGTATATATTTGTATTAGTTGTGCTTTTATGTACCAATTTTAGAGCTAAGTAATTGTTATCCATAGAATTACATATTTAATACTGACAAATGTTGTATTTTTTTATAAAATCTGTTATTAATAAAACATTCCTTAATCTCATTTATTTTCTTAATTATAAGGAATGTTGGGATAGTAAATATCTGTTTTCTTAAAAATAAACATAGTTTAATTTACTTTTTTGATTACAGTATAAATATTAAAAATAAAATTAAATTCTTAATGGGTAGTCAATAAACTAATATATATATATAT
>JAPDSC010127537.1:0-11354 GCA_026290005.1 Latrodectus geometricus
ACAAATTTACATTGACAGATTAAAGAAATTTTTCAAAATTGTGTTGTTGCGAATAATAATGTAAATATATCTGATTAAACTACATAAAGTAATTTACATTATAAAGATTTTATAATGTAAAACGAAAAATCTAGCCTCGTATATCATTAAGAAAGGGAAACTCGTGTTAATGTTTATTTAATTAAAGCTCTTCAAGTGGAAAAAATATGCTAAAATTGGGTTTACAAAGAATTTCTTTTCTATCATAGATGTTTCTATATTTATCTGGTAAATAAATTATAAGTTTCAAAGTCTTTGTAGTAAATTATATTAAAAGTACAAATTTCTGGAGAAAAACAAATAAATTTTTATTTTAAAATATATTATTCTCATGCATAGAAAAACTTAACTGTACATAATTTTAGCTATGTTAATGCAAACATAATAAAAGTTTCTATAAAAACTTTATAAATTTTTTTTATTAATCATCGAGCGAATATATTGCGATTTAAACTGTTTTGGCACAAATTAAGTTTATTTATTCCAATTCATACCAAGATTCAGCATATCACTCAAATTTTAATTATTAAATAATTTTTTACAAAATATATTATTGTATGTGCATTATATTTAACAGAGTATGCAAACAAAAATATAAAGACGTACTTTAAGTAAATTTCTTCATAATAACTTAATCAAAGTTATGTTATTTATGTAAAAATTAATAATCAGAATTAATTTTAATTTGTTGATTTACTTCATTACATTTATTTTGAGTTAATAAGGACACTAACACAAAAGTCTACAATTTTCTTAGTTAACATTGATTTTAATGCTCAATTTTAATTACAGTTCAATTAATTTACTCCACTAATAAAAAGACAGAAACACTAATTTTAAACAAAATATATGCAATTAAATTCATCTCAATTAAATTGTGCATCTCATTTTTTTTATCTAAAAATCGTGACATGATTCTTCTAAAAACGTATCACATTCTTTTCTCTCACTTTTCCACTGAATGCTTTTTTTTTCTTTTTCTATCCGCCAACCACCGGAGTTGATGAACACATTACTTTAATCCCCACTATTGACAGATTTTGGCTAAATCTATTCATCCCTAGTTCATTGTGTAGAATTAATTAATGGAAGTAACAGGACTTACCATGTTTTATCTCGCATATTACACGCGCTAGAAGAGGTCTTCTTTTAAAACAGTTATTTATTTGATTTTTGGCTTGCCTCATTAAACATCGATGTTAGCGAAGTTGATGCATGATCCTTTTCTGTAACACGTGACCGGAGAGTAATTGCGATTGGATGCCAGGGTTAAAGGCGTCAAATTCATTCATCTTTGTCTGCGATTAGTCAGCCTAGACGTTGTTTAGTCATTTGTTTGAATCGCTGCTTATCAATTCAAGTATGCGATTACGGATACAATAAATAATTATTAAAGAGTTTATATAACAAAATATTTTTTGTGCCATTTATAATTTAAGAAGAAATAAAAAACACACAGTGAATCAACTATCTCACTTAATAAGTGAAAAAAAAATTACTATGCATAATCTAATAAATAAAAATAGGAACTATAAATAAAAATAAATAAAGGAATAGGAATAATAAATAAAAATAGGAACTAAAAAAAGACAAATATAAATGAAAGATTTATTAATAAATTATATAAAATATCAATCATTTTTTGAATGAAATGTGTCATAATAATAAAATATGCAGTCAAATATAGATCAACATTGAGAAACAAAACGTAATGGTTAAGCAATTAAAGTAAAGAATTTAATTTTTTATGCGTGAAAAACTGTTAATATTTTAGGAATTGCTAGAATTTGAATGATTAAATGAAATTTCCGAATTGAGTTAGAAATTAGAAAAATAAGAATTAAAAAGTATTTTCAGAATTTAACCAATAAGTTATACATCAAATGTATTATGTGAAACATTTAATGTGGGATTTTAAAAATATTAAAATATTTAAAATAAATGAAATGGTTTTTAACCAGAGCTGTGCATAAATTAAACGTATTTTAAAAGATGGGAAGACATTTTTGCATGTTTTTTGCTCAGTTAGGGAATCTATAGAATTACATATAGAATATAAGAGTAAATTGATTAAAAAGTACTTTTTTAAAGTAATTTCGGAACATTCATATTTAGAAGTCTTTAATTAACTGTTCCTGTTTCTTATTGTTTTTCTTCAATAACTTTATATTACGTTTTTTTCAATTTTTAATAAATAAAACATAATTTGAAGTTTTACTATAATAAAAATAATGTTTCATTATAGTAAAACTTCAAATTAGTTTTACTTTATTAAATGTCTAAAATATGTTATACTACGGGAATAGGAGTTCTTTCAACACTTATTATTTATTAAATCGGTAACTTTTAGAATTAAAATATTTTTAGCAACATTATGTTATAAAGGAAAACAATAATCATAAGCATGAGAAACAATTGTAAACTTTGTCCCAAGACAATTCAAAATGTTATATAATCTTATTCCTATTTAAAAAAGCAATTTTATATAGTACTACTAAAACCCTGAAAAAAAAGTTAGCTATATATTTGAAATCCTACGATTTTTTAATGTGTGAAAATAGTATTGGAATTTAATATATCATATTACTTATCATCATATAATTTAAAAATAATATAATATGCTAAGACCCAAAAATTATTAATGGATTATATGTTCAAGATATGTAAAAGTTATTTAAATACGTTGTTTCAATTAGAAGTATTTAGTAAAAGAATGATTGTGCAATCGTATTTTGCTATATAGTTTAAAACTAACTTTTATCACGAGGACTCTGGTTGTAAGCTCTGTCAAATAATTGTATTTGAATTGTTGTCCTATGATCTATGGTAACAATTTAAGCACAATTATATGAGAAAATTCTTTACTTACTTTGTTCCGGTAAATAAACAATTCAAGCACTACTAAAATGTAAAACTATCTCTATGTAATATATGTCCACATCACATCATAGAACAAAAGCTATTCTGTGATTGATTCCATGGACATTTCACGGACGGTTAATAAATGTATTATGTTGCAAAATTACGAAATATGGATTGATTCTTAGAAGCGAATAGTATAAGAGATTTCTAATTGAGTTTTAGCTTTTTGAATATGTACTTAAGATAGCAAAATATGTACTAATATACTTAAGAGCTGTATTTTGTTATTTCACATCGCAAGTGAACTAAAACATTTCTTAAGCATAGAATAAGACTCATTTATGCTAAACTAGATTGTTTTCAGAAACAATATTAATCATAATATTCTTAAAAAATATCTGCATATGATCAAAAATGGACATAAGTATCATTGTTCCGATTTATTTCTCCCTACAATTAAAAACATTATAATAGGGCAGTGTTTCTCAACCTTTTAGTATTCACGGCCCAATTTTCAATCATAATTTTCATCGCGCCCCCCCTCCCCACCGCATACAAAAAAATATATACAATAATAATGTATTTTGAGTATTTTGGCGCTAAACTTACACTACAACCTTAATTTTAAACTTTACAAATTACCAAGAATACCAAAATTTATTGAAATTTTGCAACACCGATCCTCAGCATTGAAAAAACAAGAATCCTATGCTTTTTTATTGCACTTGCGTCCCGCTATGTTTTGGCATTCTCACGGTTTCGCGAGAAGTTTGGAGTTGATTTTTGTTGAGTTTGGAGAAGAAGTTTGGAGTTTGGAATTTGTCTGGTCAGCAAAAAATTAATCTAGGAGCGTGCGCAGATGTGAACAATTGTTTTCTCATAGGGAGAAGGAGAAAGTTCTATGACGCCAATTTCAATTCCAGACAATCTCATTTGAGTTGATCCTTCTATCGCTATTGAATCTATTTTGGATGTGTATATTATATATATTTTCGTGCAATTGCAATTCACCGTAATAAATATTCACGGCAGCAGACTTATGCAGAATCATGGATAAATTTTTAAGCAGGCGTAAGCGAGCATTAGACGATAGACAAGCATCAACAAGTACACAGATAAGCGTGGTTCCGAAAATAAAATCAAGAAAATATTCTCAAGAATACTTAAATTTTGGGTTCACTAGTACTGAAGTAAATGAAGAAGAAAGGCCCCTGTGTATCATTTGCTCAAAAATGTTGGTGGCAGACAGCATGAAACCTAATAAACTTAAACGTCATTTGGAAATGCTTCATAATGAGTACGTAAACAAACCCAGAGAATTCTTCGAATTTAAATTAAAATCATATGAAAAGCAAAAATCATTGTTTAAAAAAAACTTTGTCTGTCAATGAAAAAGCTTTAATTGCCTCTTACAAAGTTTCACATAAAATAGTCAGATGTAAAAAGCCTCACACCATTGGTGAAGAGCTTATTTTGCCAGCCTCGATTGATATTGTAGAAATTATGTTTCGAGATAATTTTGCAAAGCAAATGCAGTCTATACCTCTTTCAAATGATAATGTTGCCCGTCGAATTGCAGATATAGCTGAAGATGTAGAGTGTCAGCTTTTGTCGAAGTTGATTTACAAATTGTTTTCAATACAACTCGATGAGGCTACAGATAGTAATAAAGATGCTCATTTCATTGCCTATGTTAGATTTTGTGGTGAGTCAGTAATAGAAGAATTACTTTTCTGCAAACCAATAGAACTCAAAGCAACAGCACTAGCTTTATTTGCTATCTTAAATGATTTTATGAACGAGGCAAACATAGAATGGAAAAATAGCATCGGAATATGCACGGATGGTGCTCGTTCTATGTCAGCAAGATTCCAAAGTATTCAAGCACTTGTGAAACAAAAATCGCCACAGTGCGTCTGGACACATTGCATGATCCACAGAGAAGCTTTGGCTTCCAAAGAAATGAGCCCTGGTTTGAATATTGTGTTAACTACGGTTGTAACCGTAGTAAATTATATAAAAATGAGACCCCTGAAATCAAGAATATTTTCCGCACTTTTAAAGACATGGGTGCAGTACATTCAGTGTTTATTTGGGTACAGTACATTCAGTGTCACTATTTTATTGCGAGGCAAGATGGTTATCACGAGGGAAATTTTTGCAACGTGTTTATGAATTAAGAGAAGAAATCGCCGTTTTCCTAGAAGAGGAAAACAGACCGGAAGCTGAGAATTTTCGCGATAGTTTATTTGTGTTGAAATTGAGCTACATGGTCGACATATTCGAGAAATTAAATAACTCGAATCTTCAACTGCACGGAGCAAATACATATATATATATTGATACGAGTGATAAAGTTAATGCTTTTTGTAGGAAATTGGAATTGTGGAGCAGAAATTTAAAGCAAGAAAACTTAACAATGTTTGCAAATTTGAATGATTGTATTAAAACTTACAAGGCTGAAGAACAACATGTAAAAGTTGTTTTTGTAACCATTGAAAATCATTTAGCAATGCTAGCAAAGAATTTTAAAAAGTACTTTCTTGCTGAAGACAAACTGATATCAAGTTACAAGTGGGTGAGGGATCCATTTCAAAATACTCCCGAAGGACTCTCAATCGAAGAGGAAGAAACCTTCATAGACTTCACGGCAAGCGGCGAAACCAAAAGACAATTTAGTAATAAATCACTCTTTGAATTTTGGGCAGGAGTGGATGATGAGTTTTCTGCACTAAAAACAAGGGCATTTCGCATTCTACTACCATTTTCAACATCTTACCTTTGTGAAACTGGATTTTCTGTGGTGGCTTCTTTGAAGACAAAATATAGATCTCAGCTAAATATAGAAAAAGAACTGAGAGTGTCTATTTCTAATATTAAACTCTCCTTCGAAAAACTTTGTTCTCAAAGACAGGCCCAAGGAAGTCACTAATAATTATTAAATTTGTTTTAATTTAGTAAATTGTTTTAATTTAATAAGTTAATTATTAAATATGTCGAAATGTATTTTGTTTTGTATGTGTGTGTGTGTTCTTTCCTTTCAAGTCACTTAATCAATTTTTTTAAATAACATTTTCTCTTGGATATGATCGCACCCCCCCCATTAGTGTGCTCGCGCCCCCCTAGGGGGTCGCGCCCCACAGGTTGAGAATCACTGTAATAGGGCATAAGGCGGACAATTTAAGCTGGAAAACTCGGGTTGTTTATTTTATTCAGATGTCAGGTTTTTTTAAGATCATCATGTTTCTTTAATAATGAAAACTTTTAAATGCTTAAGTATGGAATAAATCTATCACTCGATAATTATTTTTTACACCATTCTGGGGTATATTATACAGCATTAACTCTTCTTCTATTGAATTCCATTCAATAGAAAAATAATAAATATTGTATATCCTATAAAAATTCCATTGCCTTGAGAAATAGAAAATAATTTCTATAAATTATAATACTGTTGTATTTCTAGAATCATGTATGAGTATCTTGCTCAACAAAACTATATGACATAAACAGGTCGATATAGTTCTTAGATTTAAATATTATAAATCATATCTCAAATAAGACGTTTTATTTTAAATTCTGTATAATTTAAGAACTGTTTTTTTAATTAAAAAGCACGTTTACTTCTGATAATATCAAAATTAATTTTAGATGTCACTGTGAGGGTCAGCTTTGAGTTTTGGAAGAAAATGTACTACTTTTTACTTCTTATTTTACATATTCTTATATGAATACTTTTTGTATCCTTATCAGTTTTATGTTTGTTAATTAACTTTTAAAACCTGCAAAAAGTCATAATATGAAAAGTAAAAATTGTTAAAAATAACTTTTAAATGTCTGAAATAACTTTCATTATTTTCTATACAAACGTGCATTTGAATTCAAGGAAAAGTAAATAAGTTTAAATATGAAATAAAAAATTCTTATATCTGGTATTAAAAATGTTTATAATGGAACTTCAATGCTTTCAAATACATTTATATATTAACGTTTTTTAAAGACTTTTGAAATTAAATAAATTAAAAAAATCATCTAGCTGTTAAGAAGAAAAATAATATTCACGTTGTCCGATAAAATACTGATAAATAAAATGAAATTATTTTCATCTTATTTAAATTATAATGATATCAATGTTTCTAAGTCTTGTGATTTTCAGTAAAGTTGCCAGTGTAAACAAACCGAAACGATAATTGCATAAAAATAATGAAATATTTCTATTAAAAAAAATGTATTTGATAGAAAGAAATTCAAAAAAAAACTTTCAATATTTCCAATTTCCCCATTTGAATAAATAACATAGTTATAGCTTAAAGTATTTCTTAATTGTTTCTCTATTAGTAATAATTGATATGTTGATTTTTACTTTTTTGATTTAAGAATATTATAATTGATATATTGTTAAATTTCACTAATCTTATGACGAAAGTATGAAGATAATAAATTTAAATATAGAGAACATTTTCATAATTTTATTGACGACTATCAAATCTAAAATTGAAAGACTATGAAAACCAATTTTAAGGAAGCATTTCATTAAGATCTAAATTTTTGAATCATATGAATATAATAACTACCAAAAATTCAAAAAATATTCCCTCTCAATATTTTATAAAAATACTGCATAGTTAAAATTTAGATTTAAAAATAAATTTTAATTAAAAATTTTAAAATATTATTATGGATTTCCTTTGAAATTTTATTTAATTTTCTTAATCTTTAAGTCAATTAACCATTGCAGTTACAAAAAAAGGAAGGGATGAAGAATTATTCTACAAAAAAAGGGAAAAATTACATAATGGTTGATGTTATTGTATGCTTTAGAAGTTAACATTCAAAATTTGTTTTATTTTCACCAAATTTTAATGGTATGTAATGTATGGTAATAAATTTGCTACTCTCATATAATATATATGTATAGCAAATTTGCGATTTTTTGATAAAAAATATATGACTTACAAAAAGTATTTAAAAATGAATTTAATTTCAAATAATGTATCTTTAGGATTATTTTAACTAATACACAGTTTTTGTAAAGAAGTTTCTCTTAATTATGTGAGTTTCATTTAAATCATGAGTTAACTTAGCAAATTATTAAACATTTTTAAAAATATTATTAATATTTTTTTTCATAAAAAAATAATTTATTTTCTCGATTGAAGAAACGATAAATTTTTGCATTACATTGATGTTGATGAATTGTCAAGGAAAGTAAAATTTTCTATTTATGGTAAATATGCTTGTATGTTTAATCCGTAACATATTATATATATGTATATAACGTAACTATAATACGTGTACATTGTAATATTATCAATATTTGAATCAATTAAAAAATGAAAAAATAAATCTTAGACTATAGTTATTTAATGAAATTAGCAAAATAATTATATTTTTCTATCCAGTATATTAGATATTTGAAAATAAGTTTATGTATTTCAAATGGATTTGAACGTTTTACTTAAATAAACTTTTACTGAAACATTAAAAAATGCGAAAAAACATGTAAGAGTATTGCAAATTCCAATATTTTGAATATGTAATTCATTTTCTACGAAATATTCAGTATGCTGCTAAAATAAATTTAACTATTTAATTAAGTTTAATAACATCTAATTTTTTTAAATATACTAACAATTTTGTAAATATTTTTAATTGTGAAAAATATAAAAATATCAATGCATTTAAATTTTTTATGAAACATTTGAATTTAAAGGAAATATTTTTACAGAATTTTAATATACTATGATATAAATACGTCTGAAAGCTGCAACTTGAGAATTGGTTACTTATTTCAGAACTATTCAAATATTTAGTGAATTTTAGAAAAGTTTTTTTTTTTTATCTTAAATGTTTTAATATAATAATATATGTTTTTCGATGTATGTATTCATAAATACAAACTCATAGTGGCTTATTAGTTTATAGTAAATTATATTGAATGTTTTAAAAAACATTTATAAATTCTGATAAATACGTTTTTTATGTTCTAAAATATTTTTTCGTTCAAAAGCATTATGCTTGAAGGAAAACATATGTTATTATATTCCTAGTTTTTAAAGACAACGGATAAATTTAAATAAATTAATTTAATTACTTGTATTTTCTAAAAAATATTATTTTTCTTTCATTTAAAATCAATTTGAAATATGAAATATTTTTCCATATTAATGCTGTCATCTGTAAATCTTGAGAAAATTAGTAATAATACTCAATTTTTTTTCGGACTTCTTTCTTACATTTAACAATAAAATTATATTAAACATTTAAAACATAATTTCTTTAACATAATTTAATAATTTCTTTCTACATTGAATATTTTTAATCTTCAGAATGTGTATGCATTTGAATTTGATGATTGTTATTAAACTCGTGAGAAATATTTGAAAGCCATTGTTATGAATGCTTTCTAATTATATTGAAAATAAATCATTGTTGTAAACTTTCTTCAAAGTAAAACTACAAAAAAAACTAAATTAATACATTTTCATTTCGAATATATATATATCATGCTACATCCAAAATATTACAATTATTCCATTTATTTGGATGTGTAACTCTTTTTAGATATAAATGTCAATTTAAATTATATAATTTATTAATTAAATTACCATGCAAAAATTACCTGTTATTTCGGTTAATGCTCGTGTCTTAAGAACACTAATCAATGTTAGCACTAAGCAAATAATCATCTTAATTAAATGTGAATTCCTTATAATGTAAAATATTTTTCTGAAAATCCTCCCTAACAGTTCATAATTTAATCAGTTACATAACAGTTTGAAGCCACCACATCATAAAATAAGCGAATGACTCTTCGCGTTTTCTAAGAGCACACCAACCACGTGTCTTCAACTGTCATAGGAGAAAGTTAGGAAAGTCCTACGGAGGAACTAGTGTGCGAGTACCTCTCGGACCAGAATCGCGCTTGGTATGAAATCAATTTTCTCATGGGTTCGGGGTAAAGAGCTCTTTCTTTTAACACGCATGCGCATCCCTCTTTTTGAAATGATCGAAACATCTAAGCGGTTCTTGTGGTATACCTGAAATCAGAAAAAAATGAAGTTAAGTTGAGATAAATTTACCACACAACTCGTAAAATTAGCCTGATATTGTTTCCAAGGAAATAAAAAAAACATTTTCCCATCCAACATTTAGGCAATGATTCTATTATTAAGGATTCAGATTGTTCATGAAATAATTATTTTTTGAATTTTAATTTATAAAGTAAATAATTATTAGAAATTATTTATCGTAACAATTGGTTAAAGAGAAGAATCAAAGGTATACATATTTATATACATATATGTATCGAATGTTTTTGTGAATATAAAAATAAATATTAGTTTCATATTAACTCATGAAGCTGATACAAATTACTAAATAACTTAAAATTAGTGTTTTGATTCCTCTATGAAACTACAAAATTCTATAACAATATAAATATTAAAATGAGGATTTTTTAAAGTTTTCCCAATTCTAATGTTCATATTTATAATTAAAATGTATGTAAATTATGTTTTAGTGTATCTATAATCATTGAAAATAAAAGAAATTATGTATATATCCTATATTCTGAAATTGTTTACTAAATAATCTATAATAGCTTTTTTTCATGCATACGGTATTTGTTAAGTATTCTTAATTGAAATTTACTATCATATTTATAAATTATGTAAATACTTTATGAAGTTAAAATAGTTATGAACAAAATTTATAAATAAAGTCACTGAAAGACATTTAAAAATAGTATTTTTTTATTTTATTCAAATTAGAAAATACCAAAAAATGCTTCTAAAGATTCAAACAATTATGGAAATGAATAGAAATTAGTTTTTTTTTAATTATAAATATCTATGCGCGTGTGTATGTGTGATATATTTATTTTAAAATTTCTAAATTTGTATGCAATAATTATAGTTATTAATTCAAGAAATCATCTCACTAATAATTTAAAATCGATTAAACAGTTATTCCATTTTATTGTCCTCTTTTGTTTAGAATGCACGGAAAATGCATTTCTCGTCTTATAATTTTGTAAGGCAATGAAAGAGTTTCAGAGAACATACAAGGAAACAGTATAATAAAATGTTGTGTATTTTCACCCAATGAGCTTATTGGACTTTCTAATGCACAATAAGGGTCTTATGAGAGATAATTTAATTTAGGAAATTCCTCAGTGAATGAAACTAATGAATATCATTCGTCCCAAAGGTGAACTTGTTACTCCGGAATAATGTGAGAAATGCCGTGCGCGTTATGATCCCAATTCAATTGAGATTATTCATCAAAAGGAATACAAACTATCTTGTATTTTGTACAAAGGCATGGTGCTTGTTTATATGTATCATCATAAGAAGTATTTGTTACTAAAACAGAAGGTTCATAAAAATATTTGCTGTTTAAAGCAGAAATTAACTGGTCCTTTGCAGTTATTAGGGAATAAATAAATATTT
>JAPDSC010127550.1:0-13563 GCA_026290005.1 Latrodectus geometricus
TTAGTACTAAATAGAAATAAAAGAGGAAAATAACAGAAACACGTGTTCCAAACCTTTCTTCCACTCATTTTCAATTTTTTAGCAATAGTAACTCTAATATAATGAAACAAAATTATAAACGAAATCATACGTTTATTGCAACTACAACAAACAGCGGAATGAGACAACTTTAAGCACTGATAATGACACTTGTTTATTTTTGACATGTTTCTTTTTATGCAATGGACATTAAAAAGGTATCCAAACACGATCAACTTAAAGTGAACTTGTTCTTTTATATAGTTTTTGGGCATTATAAGTTATGATGGAAATTTCCACCATTATGCAAAGAAGGGTTAAGTTAGCTTATACTGAAAGAGAATCTCATCTTAAAACAGAAAGCAGTTAATGAAAATGAATTTAGCAGAGAACAATTTTGAATAAGCATAGGAAAGCTTAGAAAACTTGATAAAAAAATATTATAATTCCCGCTATATCTGTGCCCGAAAGGCCATAAGCTCTGCATTTATTTTTTCAGTCCCTTGAAAAAGCTTTTAGCACGAAAAATGTCCCATTTAAATTAAAATTGGGAATTTTGACTAACTTATTAAGTGATAAATGTAATAATGTTTTGACTTATGCTACCGAATTCCTAATTATGATGAATTAAAAGCTTTGATTTTAAAACAATTTCAACCTACGCCGCGTGAATGCTTACGCAATTTTAAAAATGCTTAGAAATATTCAGCAGAATCCCATGTACAGTTCGCTTCACGGCTTAGCGCGACTTTCGATTATTATTGAAGTTAATGATTTTAAAAAATTGTGTGATCTTATGGTTTCCGATAAATTGTATGAAACTCTTAATTTTAAAACGAGGGATCATATTAGCCTTCGTGTAGGTCAAAATTGGTTCATTAGGAAGGGATTTATATTTTTCGTCCAAATCAAAACCTGAGAAGTGTATACTCGCGATACGTAACTCTGTATATTAGAATACTAAATCCGAACGATGTTGTTATGATTGTGGGAAAAAGGGTGAAAATTTACACTTTCCCGTGTTTAGATAAAAATGAAAATTCAAAAAAAAATAGTGGACAAATAGTATTGGTACTGAAAACGAAATCAGATAACGTAAAAAATCAGTTAAAATATATTGAATTGATGGCAAAAATAAATAAATAAATAAATAAATTGTGGGCTTAAAAGATTCAAGAAATGAGCTTATTATCGTTAAGAGCTCTCTTTTTTCATATAAGCGAACTATAAACACTGTTGAAACTTGTTTTGGCCATAAGCTCTCGCCGAAACATCTGTGTTTTGTTTTTCTATGGGTGAAAATCTTAAAAGTGTAGTTGGAAGCTGCAATGTGTGATTCACTGGTTGTTGACTGCATCTTTTCCCCTCGGTACTTAAAAATGCTAGAATTCCGCTGAAGGGTCGTGTGACACCTTCATAGCACTGACTCTGGAGGATTTTTCTTCTGTTGAGAATAATTTTTTGTCTTTTATTTCTGCGAGGATAAATTAGGGAAACGATGTCAGTTTAGCACATATTGTTAGCAAAGAATTACGTGACAATGTTTCGAATTTGATTAAAAATAATAAACTGCTCAAAGAGCCACGCAAAACTGATTTGAAAATGAATATTATATTAAATGACGATTTGCAGTTTCATAGCGTTGTAGAAGAGTCCCTTTTTCGGAACAAAAAATAGTCGTTCAACAAATTGACGAATGGTTAGGGGATGGGATAATAAAACCCTCTTGTTCAGAATATATATCAATAATTGTTTTATGTAAAAAATGAGACGGGACTTCACGTTTATGTGTGGACTTTAGACAATTAAATAAGATGATTAAAAACTCGTTTCCTATGGCTCAGATAGAAGAGGTTTTAGATCATTTAGGAGATGCGAAGTTTTTCTTGAAGTTAGATTTAAAGAACGAATTTTTTCATATTCCTGTGGAGGAAAAATGTACTAAATATGTCATTTATCTGTCTTGTATGAATTTGTGAAAAATCCTTTTGGTTTGTGAACATCGCCCAGTGTATTTCAAAGGTTCGTTTACAATGTGTTTATTGGGATTTAATGAAGGATAATACTGTTGTAGTTAATGTGGATGATTTTATAATACCTGCCCGTGATGAGAAAGAAGGTTTAGAAAAATTAATGTGTTTTGGCAGTGGCTAAAGAATACGGATTGGAAATTAATTTTAAAAAGTGTCAATTTCTTAAAAGGAAAATAGAATTTCTTGGATATATTATCGAGGATGGTACAATTCGCTCCTTGTCTGAAAAATTTTCAAATTTTTGCAGTTCCAATTTTCGGTTTAAAATTTTCCAAAGACCAAAAATATTAAGCAAATTCAAAGCTTCTTAGGTTTTACTGGGTATTTTAGAAAGTTTATTTCGAACTATGCAAATATTGCCAAACCATTGAGTGATCTTTTTCGAAATGGAATAGAATTTAAGTTCGGATTATCTCAAAAAAAAAAGCTTTTAATAGATTAAAGGAACTTTTGTCAACTCCTGTTCTGCACATATTCAGGCAAGGAGCCCCACTTGAATTACACTCAGATGCAAGCAGTCAGGGACTTGGCGCTGTTTTGCTACAGAAATCTGAAATAGGGTAATTTCGTCCTATTCACTATATGAGTAGAAAAGCTACCTCCCAGCACGAAAAGCTATTTATTTATGAGCTTGATTTTGAGCTATAATAGAAGCTCTTAAGAAATTCAGAAATTATTTATTAGGTTCAAAAATCAAAATAATAACAGACTGGGATGCTTTTCAAAAAACTATGTTCAAAAAAGACATTTTCTCCTAAAATAGCACGGTGGAGATTACTTTTGGAAGAATTTGAATTGGAAATCGTCCATAGACCTGGGAAAGAATAGAGATACGTAGACGCACTGAGTAGAAATGCTGTTATGATGTTTACTCTTTCTCAGGGAGAAGCAACCGCTAAAATTGTAGCTGCCCAAACTAATGATGACCGTCTTCAGCTGCGAAAATCCTTAGTAGAGCAAGGGCTGAAGGAAGATTACGTAGTGAAAAAGTACTATACAGGTATGACAGAGGTCGTGAGTTACTTGTAGGGCCTGAGACATTACTTACACCAAACGCTCATAACGAAGATCTACTCCAGCAAGACATTTACATTCCTAACCTAAGAAATAGAATTCAAGAAGAAAATAAAAGGACTTATAACAAGAAGAGAAAGAAGGCTCAAGTATACAGCATCAATTACAAACACAATTAAAACACAATTCAGAGTGCAAATGCACACTGCATTGTGTTTTTTAAATTAGTGGGTAGTTTTTAAATTGTGTTATTTAAATCAGTTTAGATCAGTCGCTAAATTGGGAGTTCGCGAGGAAAATTTCGCCGGTCCCCAGAAAAGTGTGGAATATACTTACTCATCTATTAAGTTATATTTTAAAATGCATTGAAGGTCAATTCATATTAATAATGTTATAAAAGCGCTACTTTATAGAATAGCGCCATGGAAAATAAGTCGTACTAATGTAACTGCATTGTTTTAGCTACATGCTTTGTTCATTCTCCTGTATCGCGTATACTGAGTTTTATATAAAATATATTTTATAAATTAGTTCAGTCATTAAGGAAGTTTGTAAGTATATATACAGGGTGATTCAGCTTGTCGGTGACAAACTTTGAGGATCGATAGAGCACACCTAGACGAACAATTTTGAATAGGGAATGTAGGGTCCCTGACGCGATGGTACGGCGCTAAGGCGCTTTTGAAAATTTGGGTGCCGAAATTCGAAACGTCATAAAAACTAGGGAAATGGTTAGGTTTTCTTGCTTTTTACGGCGACAGGATTCTGTTTATTTAGACTTTCTTCAGTATCAATTTGATAAGCGTATCTCTTAAAACATTGATAGGGGGCGCTGTAGATTTTGGAGAGCTAGACAACACCTTTAAGCTCGTTATTTTGATAATTTAACACATGCTCGACAAAGTTTATACTCTAACTTAAATTTTGAACCCAAAAGTAGAACCCTGCAAAAAGCGTAAGAGCCGGAATAAATTGTCAAAGTACAGGGTGGTTGAAACTGGAAGGCTACTAAGAGATAAACAAACAGATTTCTTGACTTATGTCATGCATTTTCATGACTCTGTTTGCTGGGGCTCTCTTAAACTCAGTTGAACGGTAGAAAAAGAAAAACCGATAGGGGGCGCTTTGGGCAAAAAACATAATTCGTTGACATTTCGGACGCTAACTGGAAATGGGGCGCTACGATCAGTTAGGAACAAAACAAGAGAGTAATTTACTTATCATAAGATGCTATTAAAACTGCAATTTTTTTTTAAAAACAAACCTAGCTGGTTTTAATCGTGCACAATGTGCGCAATAAAATTTACATGAGGTGCTTTTTGCTAATTTATGCAAAAGGTATCGTACCATATCGATATGCAAAAGATACGTAATGCGTAGACGACAACGCGAAATGACGTAGTTGCATGGGCAGACACGTATTTTGGACTGGCGGTACCTACTTAAGCTTCGGGTTGCTTGTCTGCAGATCGGTAGTAGAATGGAACGGTACACAAACTCTGAATTGGCTGACATGCATTTGACGTATGGTGCTGCTGGTTGTAATCTACGAGCCGCTCAGCGGTTGTACGCCGAACGTTACCCCAACAGGCAAATCCCCTACCATGCCTTCTTCGCTCGAGTACACCAGAGGTTGTCCGAGATAGGATCTTTCGACGGAGGCAGACCTGAACGGGAGCGATCAGTGCGCACCCCCGACAACGAAGAGGCTGTGCTTAACAAGTTGAAGACAACCCAGGTCCTAGCACGAGAGATATCGCCAGACATGTTGGCGTTTCGCAAGCAACTTCGTGGCGCATCTTACGTTCCCGGAATCTGCACCCCTACCACATCCAGCGGGTGCAGTTGCTCGGAGAGCAGGATTTTGGCAATCAAGTGGAATTCTCAGGATGGTACTTGACGATGAGAGCCAGGGATCCCCGTTTTGTAAACAGCATTTTGTTTACAGACGAGTCTACCTTCAGCCGGGAGGGAATGTGGAACGCCCACAACAGTCACGTGTGGTGTGATGAAAATCCACATGAAACCAGAAGCCGAGCAGCCCATGAGCGTTTCTCAGTAAATGTGTGGGCCGGCATTCTGAGGGATTGCATTATTGGCCCTTATTTGTTACCTGAACGGCTGACAGGTGGAAATTACCTGATTTTCCTGGATCAAGTACTGCCGCAGCTTCTGGAGGAGGCGCACGTACCCGAAGGTTCGCGTCGCCAGATGTGGTTCCAGCACGATGGAGCTCCGGCCCATTACAGGAACGACGTGCGACTCCATCTCAACGCAAGGTATGACCAGTGGTGGATCGGGCGTGGGGGTCCAGTTAACTGGCCTACCCGATCACCAGACCTCACATGCTTGGATTTCTTCCTTTGGGGTTACCTGAATTCCCCGGGTCTACCATACACCTGTCAGCAGTGCTGATGAACTTGTGTGGCAGCTGCAGGGGAGATCAGAGATACTCCTGGCATTGCTGGAAACACACACTCCTCAATGCGACGGAGGTGCGAAGCCTGCATCATGGCCCAAGGTCGAAATTTCAAGCATCTTCTTTAGTGTTATTTTTTTGTAAATAAATTTCCAGTATCATTGATGTTTTTGATCTAAATTTATTCAGAAGTGTTGAGCAGAGGTAGAAAATGTATTTTCATTATTACTAACTGATCGTAGCGCCCCATTCTCAGTTAGCTTCCGAAATGTCAACGAATTATGTTTTTTGCCCAAAGCGCCCCCTATCGGTTTTTCTTTTTGTACCGTTCAACTGAGTTTCAGAGAGCCCCAGCAAACAGAATCATGAAAATGCATGCCATAAGTCAAGAAATCTGTTTATCTCTTAGTAGCCTTCGAGTTTCAACCACCCTGTACTTTGACAATTTATTCCGGTTCTTACGCTTTTTGCAGGGTTCTACTTTTGGGTTCAAAATTTAAGTTAGAGTATAAACTTTGTCGAGCATGTGTTAAATTATCAAAATAACGAGCTTAAAGGTGTTGTCTAGCTCTCCAAAGTCTGCAGCGCCTCTATCAATGTTTTAAGAGATACGCTTATCAAATTGGTACTGAAGAAAGGCTAAATAAACAGAATCATTTCGCCACAAAAAGCAAGAAAACCTAACCATTTCCCTAGTTTTTATGACGTTTCGAATTTCGGCACCCAAATTTTCAAAAGCGCCTATCGCCTTACCATCGCGTCAGGGACCCTACATTCCCTATTCAAAAATGTTCGACTAGGTGTGCTCTATCGATCCTCAAAGTTTGTCACCGAGGAGCTGAATCACCCTGTATATATTTTTGTGCATATTGGTATTTGCTAAAGAGAAGTATGATTTTAAATCTTAATCATCTGTATATTTTTTTCATTTGACATTTAATGGGATAAAATTAGTTGAAAATTTCTTAACTGTTTCTCTATTTATTAAAGATTCATATAAATTAAACCCATGATAAGCGAAAAAAAAGGAAAATTATGCCTTTTTTAGTAATACAAAAAGTATTGAGAACGATAACAATAACATTGAAGTACTATTGATGTTATTATTATAATTATCGTTCTCAATATATTTCGATTACTAACCATAACTATTTGAGTTACTAACCTAACCATGGAACTGTAGTTCCATTTCATTAACTAGATACATTTTAGAATATATATTTTTTAATAACTATGTTTAATACTTTAAAAAATACTGTTAGTTGTCCGGGGATTGAAATTATTAATTTACTGGGCCGTGAAGACAATAAGTTGGTGACCGCTGTTAATAAGGAAGCAAAATCTCATCCAATTGCAAATTTTTACAAAATGACTTAATAGTGAAAGCTTTTAAATTAGTAAACAATGTCCTATATTTTCCTTCATTTTATTCTACTTATTAAAATTTAAGCAAGGAATATCATGGAATTATCTTCATGTTCTTGAAATTTGAAAAGCGTTCTAATATAAACGTTGCACTCTCATGTGCCTGTAGTGATGTCACACCATTGTAATCATGCCATGGAGTGTGTGCACTCAGTGGCTCATTAATTCTTCGCAATTCGACTAGTCTCGTGCTAGTTGACGCGAGCTTTGTAATCAGACGATTTTGTAAGACGATGTTCTAAAGTTTTTGTTCGACATTATTCTCTGGAAAATAAACATTATTATTTGTAAGAAGTCTCAAATTAATTATATAAAAGAACACACGCAACACTGGAACTTCTACAATGGTGACCCGGACGTGATGCCAATTATGTTGTTGAATACGGTAAGCTCAAGCCGCGATAGTGCTCATGCACACTGCAATATGTTCAAATGAAATGAAAGTTAACTACTAAGCAAGCTGATGTGTCCTGTATTTCTACCAGATCCCCAAAATCAAAATTACAATATTCAAAACAGAATATTTCATAAAATCGGATGATTTTAGTTGATGGAAATGATTACCATTAGGAGGAAGGAGGAAACATTTCAACAATCGTTAGTGTTTGGCATTCAATTAGAAGCCATTGAAGTCTCTGGAAAATCTGTCCTATTAAAATATTTTGATACAAAAATAGATGACCTGTAAATTATCTAACTCAAAAGAAAGTGAAAAAGAAAACAAATTATCATGAGAACACTCCAAATGAAAATGGCGGAGAGTCAAAATATTCTATAAAATATCTTGAATCCGCCCACTTTTGGCACGCCCACTTTATAAAAGACCCATCACCATCAGCCACTGTATAAAAAAAGTTCCATCACTATCCTGCATTGGAATGCTTAAAAGTGAAAATCCTTGTAGATGGACATTGGAAAAAACATTTTAATTGCAAGTAATCAAAAATATTTATTATTCAAGATTCTATATTATTCAATGAAAACGTAATTAATTAATAATCAATGTCGATGTTATTTTGCTCACCGCTTTATATATTTAATCATTTTATTAACTTATAAAAACTTCTGTTTAGTCGACGGAATTAGGATTTGACCGGAAATGTTCCCATCACTGCGTGTAGACCGTTCTTTTTAAGTTCGGCAATTCTTACGCCCGATGTCAATATGGCTTTCGGCAATTTGTGATGTTTTTCAGAGACACGAAGGTAATGATTATTAAATAACAAAAAAATTAACAAAAATATGCAACTACAGCAGAAGGGGTTCATTGACGGACAAGTCCTTTTGATCAAAATTAAGCATTTTCTTAGAAATTAGTTCTTATGCATTGAACAATTCTATTTTCATATATTCAAGAACTGAAGTTGGATACCTAAATTCTGATAATATAATAAATAATTTTATAAAACAACTTAAATAAAAACATATCGGCTACAAATTAGAGAATCGCAATATATATTGAAATAACAATATAGTAAAAAATTAATACGAAAAAGAAATTATCAAATTTTTTCTTTCTATATTAATTTGGTAAATTCAGTATAAATATTTTATCTTAATATTTTTAAATGAACGAAGTATATTAGTACATAATAGCGAAATACATCACTATATATATATATAATTAGTCAAGAAAAACCTTAAATTGAACGTACAATGGAACTCAAAATTTCCACATCATTGGTATGCCATAAGTCAATTTTGAAGCTATGGTGGCTCGTAGATTGTTAAACTGTATCTGAAGGTATTAGATAAAGGACAAATGAATATATGTCACAACACAAGCTATTAGGAGACAATGAAATTTGAGGACTAAAATAGTCTGTTTTCTTAGATGAGAATAAATGAGACATTCGGTTATAGATATCCCTAAGAATCTACAAACCGTACCTTCTAAGTGTGGCGATTGGATAAATGAATTTTATGAAATCAATGGCTTTGGAAAAAGTATTTTGATTGACAGTATTTTTAGTTTCACTTAGTGCATTGAAATTTCATTTGGTGATAAAACATAAGTCAACATATATACTTGAAGTTTCGAGTCGATGAGAGCAATAGGAAATGGATAACATTAAGCTCGCTGTAGGAATGTTCTGAAAATTTCTAGGGAGGAATGTTCGAAGCGGTATAAATATCAGACGCAGCTAAATAGTCGACCGGTAAAAAGGAGCAACGAATTTGATGCCTGAGTTTACAGTTCTGAAAGTTGCCTTGCTTAGTTACTGTATTACAGAAATTGTATAGTTTATTTTAGTCTGTGTGAAAAAAGCCTAGCTTAGTTACTGTATTACAGAAATTGTATAATTTTTTTTAGTCTGTGAAAAAAGCTTCAAGCTTTTTATTTACTGTTAGCTTCAGCATTTATTTACTGTATTGCAGTGGTGTTGTGCTAAATTTTTTTTACTGGAACGCGTATATATAATTATATAGACAGGGCCGATCCTGGGTAGGCGGCAGCTCTGTGCGGTCTCATATCCCAAATTTAACGACGGGGGGGGGGGTGATTTTCCATCCTGGCAGCGACTTTTTTTTTTTTTTTTTAAAGATCTAGTCTCAAATTTGAAGACGGGGGGGGGATTTCCCCCAATTTTCATCTGTCGCCAGGATCGGCCCTGTATATAGCATAAAAAGGAAAGGAAACTAAAATCATTACGAAACTCATTCTGTGTATATGTATATATATATATGCTTATTACAATAATAGGAACGTTTAGTAAAAATTAGTTGACAAATTATAAAATACGCATAGTAGATACTCAAACAATATTGCATAAATATTTTTAACAATACATGAAAACACTAATGGTTTTTATAAAATATTCCAAATAGGATTATGTTCAGGATCTTATGGTTGAATTTTCCTTGTTTTGTTGTCATCCGCTGAACGATGAGACCTTAACCAAGTTTTCACGTAATCATGTTTTAAATAATTACATAATCATCTGGTTTAAATACGTCAGACAATTCTTGTTATCAGAAATTATCAATAGTTCACTGTCCAAAAAGGAAGTACCGGAACGACGTTCCGGAGCGCTCCGGCTCAACAACACCAATGCTGTATTATGACTGAGAATAAAGTTTGTTTAGAAGAAAACCAATGTTCTTTATTTCTGCATTATCACAGTCTCGTCGCTACAAAGAAAGCTTCAAAACTGGTGTCAAAAGTGGGGATGAAATTGAATGCCCCTTACTGTAAGTATGGAGGAAGTAATAAAGGTGTTTGAAGTGTTGATGGAGAAAAAAATTCAGGTATCAATGACCAGAAAAGAAATGAAAGCAGGTCACGAATAATAAAAGCTGGGTAGAAGCTGAAGTATGAGCGAGCGAAATCGACTAAAGAAACAATCGGAGAGTTACATGCAAAGTAAATAGAAGGATTTGTTAAAGAGGTCAAATATGTTAAAGAAGAATTGAAGGTCGGTATAGCATCCCTCCTCTAAAATAGAATATAGTTGGTCATTGGAAATATTTCTGATTCTATACAGAAAAACGGAGATATGTTTGAAATATAACGGGCACTTTAATTGTTCCGTTCAATCTTAGTTAGTCGTCCGATGTTGATACCTGTTTATGACGGAAAATTATCATAAAGCACTTTCCAGATACATATCGATATGCTTCGAAATCATAATTCTTACTGCACCTCTACAAGGAAACCATGTCGAAGTCTGATTTGCAAGATTTCCACATCTTTTCCTTGAAACTCCGCACTCTCTTAAGCCAGCGGGACAGATATTAAGACCTGGATTAAAGTGCTTAAATTACATTTTTGAAAAGATCATATGAAATATTTCTATCGTCTACAATTAATGTTAGAGGGAAGAATAACTAGACGCTGATAATATTGGTCTTTAAAATTAAAAAGTTAGCGTAGTTAGAGCTGTAATGTTCACGATACTACAGCAATACAATACTTCGTGGACATCAATAAGGACTCTAAAAACAACACATTATACGAATTAAAGAAATTAAGCACTTGAACATCCTTTGTTTTTTTCCTGACGGCGGGCACTGGGTGATTCCCTTCTCCACAACAAGGCCGGAAACTGCTACTCATTTAGTGTTTACCCGGTGGGCACCTTGTGAGCTAAGTCACGGAAGTGAGTAGCATTACTCATGTCACACCACCACAAACCCGTTTATAGGGTGGGCCACATTCATCCATCATCTCAGAAGAAAGGACAAAGAAATACAGAAAAGATGGAAGGAAACGCCCATGCCCAAACTCCCAGATAGCAAACAGTGGTCCTCAGGATATTCGAATCCCAGGGAATCCAATCCGAGACCAACAGCAACAAAGATGAAAGAAAGTCAAGAGTGCTAACAACTCAGCCATTGGCTGGGCATGCACACACACACGCACACACACACACACACACACACACACACACACACATATATATATATATATATATATATATATATATATGTATGTGTGTGTTAACACCCTTGTCTATGCCAAATGCTATATGAAAAATTACCATGTGATCACTTGTTTGGGTGGAAATCAAGGACTTGGACACGTCTTTCTGCAAGCCTGCACATCCCAGGACGTGCATTATCTCTTTTTAGCAAGAATCAACATCATGACATGATGTTGTTCATGCGCATGATGAACCGGTATGAATATAATCCACCAACTGGAGATATATAGAGAAGGTGATGAAATTTGACGTTACGTTAATAATAGAACGTTAACAAGTTAATACGTCATGGTAAGGAGTCAAAGAATACCTTCTTCTCAGTCTAAAGTCGTACATTGTGATAGACAAGCTTTCTATCTAAGAAAAGTTTAATTGTTTTCCTTAGTTGATTGTGATGCGTGAGATTGAATCAAAATTTGAAATTCACACATTGAAAAGGGCTTTGCATACTGTCAAAAATTTTGTATTCAAAACAGGAATAACTATTTGAAGAAACGATTGACGATTATCAAACATAATATGTTAATATCATATGGTGGTACAAGTCCTATTAGGTCAAGAGGAATTTGTGAAAATTAAGAACCTTTTAACCCTTTCACGTCAGGTGCGCCGAATTTGGCACATACCTCTAGAATCATTTCGCCTCAATAGCTAAGTGAGTTATTTCACAATAGCCCATTGTGACGTTTTCGGCACATTCGTATATGCCGGTAGTAATAAGTGTTGTTTTTACGAAGGGAAAAAAAATTTTTTTTCTTACGTAAAAAAATTTTTGATCATAAAGGGTTAAAGACGCATGACATGTAATATTTAATGAACGTATAACAGATTAGTGTATTATAAATCTGTTTTAATGTAAAATCTATGATAGTTAAAATGCAAAATATTTGAATCTAGAAATTAATTAAAAGGAACAATAACAAATAATATTTGAGTGATTTTGGTGGAATAATAAAATTTGCTCAGTATTCTTACTTGTCGTAGAAGAAAAATTATCTAATCCTCTACTATTATTTGCTTTATTACAGATTTCAGTGTCAGAAAAATTAAATTTAGAATCATTCTGATAGACCTAGAATCATTTCACGTTCTTTTATAGTAATATCGTCAAATAAATAAACTATTATGGACTCAAAAAATGATAAAGAGTACGGATAAGAAATAAATATGAATAAAAAACATTTCATTAAAAATAATACAAAATCCGAAATGCAACAAAAGTTTGGCAAAGTTCTGGATATTCTATAAAATAAGTGTTCCTGTAATTATTGATGTTATTCGCAGTCTTGCCTATATTATTTGCATTTGTATCCTAATTTAATTTCTATACTGCATGTAAACAATTTTATCAATAAAGTTAAATATCAAAAATTTGATTCCTTTTTTAAAATTAATTTTTAATTGTAGAATAAATTAAAAATTAATTTAAAATTAATTTCTAATTAATTGTCAAGCAAATAGTTATTATATTGTCAAAACAAGATTAGCCTAAAAGAAATATCTCTGTAGGTAGACACCTCAGTTTAAACCTCTAGTCTAATTTTTAATGAGGTCTGCTAGACGATTTATGCATTTACATCTTTTTCCAAAATTTAATGACATAGTAGATAATATAATTTTTCTAATTTTAATTTTTTCCATAACATTTCGCAAAAGCTTCTCAAGATGGTGTGCTGCCTGCTATTCCTTCAGCTCCCCTCCATTAAAATCTGCTTATTAAATTTCGTAAACAAAATTTTAATAATCAGTTTGCACGTGTTGAAACCTAAGTTTCGTAATATTTTCTTTTACAAAAATGTAGAATAATTTCCTGATTAAATATTTACAACAAAATTCATTGATACAAATGAAGAAAAAAAAATTCATTTTACAAACAATTATACAGTTAATTCAATAAGAAGTAGTATTCCTAGTAGTGGTAATGTTGTAATTAATAATTGAGATCTTACATAAATCATTTAATTAAAGTATTATATGTATATACACATGTGTGGCTATGTATGTGTTTCTATATCTAGTGGCGCCATCTATGGAAGAAATTAAATTCAAAAGTTTGTTTATTTTGATATTTTATAATTTTATTCAATTAGTAGTGGATGGTTTTAATCTTAAAAGAACACTAGACATGATTTGTTTTTATGTAAACATACATAAACCTTATTACATTACTTTTAAATTATTATAAATTAATTTATTTTATTAATTTTATAAATGAATTCATAAATTCTTA
>JAPDSC010127553.1:0-25959 GCA_026290005.1 Latrodectus geometricus
AAATTAAACATGTTTTGATAATTCACTTTTAAATTACCTTTCAATTCATTGGATTTGGTTGCATGCTTGAAATCATAAAAGTTCAACTATTTTATCTGTATTAAAACAGAAAAAAATATTAATTGTACATGGGCTAGCACTTCATTGAGTTCTAAAAAAATTGTTTTTGTTTTTAACAACCAATAATAAAGTAACAACGGAATTTTTAAATTTGAATAATACTGACCACTAGGGAAAGTATTTATATTTGTTTAATAAAGATTATTTGATAATGGAAATTTAATTAATATTCGCAGGGAAATAGCTAGAAAGTGCCAAATAACATCTAAAAATATGTTAATAGTTCTAGTGATTTAAAGGAAATGTTCCTACTGATTGCAACTTGTTTGGTAGGTTTATTTCTATTGATAATGGGCTGATGATTTGTGTGCTTCTTTTTAAAATTCAATTCTTTTTTTCTTTTTTTCGTGTTAATTTTTACATCTTATGCCCATACCTGCTGATCTTTTGAAACAAAAATTTTAAACAAAATCAGAATCCTACAATGTTTTTCATTATATGTACACATAACAATTAATTTAGTAAATCTTTCTAACTGTTATAATAAACTTTATTAACATGAAAATAATGTAAACAATTATAAAAACACGAGGAGATGATTATGTAGAGAAGTAAAAAAAGATTTGGATTTGTAACAATTATTTTTCCAATAAGTTTTTGTACATAATGGACAAAATTGTTACTTCTACCAAATTTTTAATCTAATTAATGTGCTGTATTTAAAATCTGTTTTTGTAACTTACATTTGCTTTGAGTATGGAAATATAGTATATTTGTCAAATCAAAAAATAATCTTCCTGTAATACAGTAAATATATTTTTGAATAAAATTTCTCAATGTTTTTTGCTTGATCTCTAAATTTAACTGTGTCTTCCAATTTTTCTGATGAGTAATCATTACTATTTACTACTACTGTGTAGTAATATTCACATTTTATTACATTTTTGCAAGTTTCTGAATTTTTTCTATTATCAAGTTACTTATTTTTTCTACTCTCTGCCTGATTAGAACACAAGTGGAACTGTTAAGAAAGTGAAAAATTGAAAGTTTGTAATTTAAATATGTCTTAATGTACACACATAAATAGAGAGAAGTTTGGAATTCATACATGCAAATATAGTCTTTTATTTAACCTATAAATTCAAATTTGTTTTAAATGATAAAAATTAATAATAATAAAATAATTAAGTTTCAAAATTTTCTATTCCTGATGATAAGGTTCTCAACTTATGTAGTTTTATCTATAAAACTTTGAAATTCTTTGAGAAATTTTCAAAATTGCTTAAATTTATATAATTTGCTAACTTAAATAAGCTTATGAAATAGAAAAACAGTGCTTACTGTTTATTTTTTTTTCAATTATACTCTTTTTCTCTTAAGTTTCTGATATGATATTGGTAAAGAAATTACATTACAAATAAACAAGTATACATCAGAAATAACATATGTGCATCATGAATTTGATTTACAGAACAATTATCTGTTTAAGTTTAAAAAATCAATAATGTTGGTCTGATGTGCACAGTTTCCCGCATTTAATTTTGCATCAAGATAACAAATTTCAGAATACCTATTTAAAGTGCAATAGTAAGAAATAATTCTAAAAATATATTAAAATTTAAAGAAATCCTTAAAAAAATTTGTTTTTCTTTCAAATTTATTTAAGCAGTATTGTATACAATAATATAATGATACAAAAATATTATTCTAGTTATGCATTAAGGAATATGGAATTTTAATATTTATCTGTGGAAGAAATTTCATCTTTTCATAAATGTTTTATATTATAGGATATTCTTCTCCATTTAAAACAACAGGAACTCTAAAAGAAGATTATAAGAAATATTCCAAACGAAAAGAGATGGCAGCTCAGTAAGTCATCAATTTTAATTGAAAATATTTATACTAAAATGTTAGGTGAAAAATAAGTTTATTATTATATTTATTTTATGTATATTTAGAAATAAAAAACTGTTTGAAGTTAACTATTTCGACAAATCAGATAATATAAATTCAATTCCCGTCTTTATAATGTAATTACTAAGTATTTCAATATTTTCGTAAAATATATTGTCAAAAGTTGTATTGATTTCATTAATAAATTATGAATTTTATATTGCCTTTATTAAATGGTTAAGAAAATTGATTTAAAATTTTTATGATTTAATTTGCTTGTTCTACAAGTTTTGCTTCAAATATTTCAATGCAACTTATTTACTTTTGAATTTTGAATATGAAGCTTATTTACTTTTATTACTTGAAATTTATCAATATTATTAGATATTTAATTATTATTCATTTATTTGTTGTTAATTACTATTGTAATTGCTTTAAATAATGAAATGTTTTAAGAAATCTACCTTATTGTAATTAAATAAATGCATTTTTTTGTATGTTACATTTATATGAATGCATTTTTTTAAATTTTATAAGCCAGTTTTAAAATATCAAGATTAATTATTTAATGTTTGATATAAGTATATAACATTATTTTAATAATAATTTTTGAGAAAAATTTATCAAAAATCTATTGAAACATAGTTTAAAAAACTTACATATTCATTATGATTTATACTATATATTACAGTTAATTTTTAACCTATCTCATTTCATTTATGAATGTAAATTTCAGAATTCTCATTAAACTATCAATCCTGGTCAAATCAGCCCTTGTGCAAAAAAGTTGCCTGAGTGACAAACTCACAAACTTCCATTTGAATTTGTAAAAATATAGTGCAAATCATTGACTTCTAAGTGCCCAGTTGTTAAAATAGTTATTGCTGTGACTATGAATGATTTTTAATGTGGTGTATGTCAAGGATAACTCTAAGCAAAGAAGTGAAATTTACATTGTTTTATTTATTTATTTATTATTATTATTATTTTTTTTTTCATAATCTTAAATGCATAGAAAATTCTTTAGCATTAGCATATTAAAATTTTTAACCCCTTTAAAAAAATCATGTTATACAGCAATAAAAAAAAGTTTAATTAATTTTTTTTTTATTTGCATACGTTTTTTAAATTATTCTAAAATAATTTGCTCCATAAAGGCTTAAACTCATTTACAACTTCAAATCTTACAATTTAATGTGCATAGCTGATCTCCTAATTCTGAGTTCCTTACACATATAAATGTATCCTTTTCAAATTTATTGGGCATTTTGTTTGGATATTTAGGTTGAAGCATTTGAAATTTCATTAAAAAAATCTATTTAATATTTTGCTCTTGCACAAGTCCACATTTAGGTGAATATCTTGTAAAAGTAGCAGTCGGTATTTTCTGTCAGACATGCCTTTCATTTGATTCTTAAAGGATTTCTTCCAGCAGACATGTGTTAAGTAATACATGATTTCCAGTAATACATGTGTTAATGAATTTCTTACCTCTATTTTAATTTTGTTAATAATCTGCAATTAAATTTGTCAATGTCATCTTTAAGAGATTATCTTTTTGAAAATCATCTTTATATAATTATTTTTAATCAAAGGTTTTGCATTCATAAATTTTTAATGACATTCCACCCTTAAAACTAACTTATTTGATTTTTAATTAAAGCTTTTTGCGGCAGATTAACTCTCAATAATTTATTTTACTAAATATAAAATTTTTTTGGTCAATCATAAACAAAATTTATTTAATAAAATATGATGGGAGTAATTACAAATAAGCTATTTTTGATTATTAAAGAATTTGCAGTAAATATGATTCAATATGAATTCATCAATTCATCTTCTAAAATAATATTCTATTGATAAATTTTTATGTATGAAAAATAAGCTATTAATGCATAATAACAAGCTATTAATACTTCATAATTAAAAAAATAAGTATGTGACTAAAGACATTGTTGATGACTGAATTCATTAACAATATTTCATTCTTCAATCATCAATACTATAGTAATTATCAATAATAAGAATTCATCAATAATATATTAATTTTATAGAGTTCAAGTTGATATTTTTGAAGGTAGATAATTTTATGCTTAAGAATTATATTAGGAGTAGTTGATTAATGTTTTCTCTCTCACAGGCTTGCAAAATGGTTTCTGATCTTTGGAGTGGCAAATTTAATATGTTCACCAATAATATTTGCATGGCAATTCTTTTCATTTTTCATTACGTATTCTGGAATCGTCCGTTATGAGCCAAGTTTTTTGGGTATGAGAAGATGGTCTTCATATTCTAAATTGTACTTCAGGCATTTCAATGAACTTGACCATGAATTAAGTTCTAGGTAAAATTACTTTTATACAATCAGTCAAATTATTAATTACTCTATTTTCCTGTATATAATTTGTGTGTCTGTTAAAAAAGTGTTAAATTTCATGGTTGTATTTTTGTGGTTGTATCTGTGTGACATGTAATCTGAAAAAAAAACATTCTCCATCAGAAAATCAAACTGTGGAAAATTTTGAAAGAAATGCTGTTTATGTTTCATAAAATAAATTAACAAATGGCACCACAGCTCACACAACTGACTTATTTCAGCTATAATCAGCTTTGTCCAATTATGTTCAAGAATGAATTCAGCTCCTGCTCTTTAAAATTTAATTTTGGTGCAGCTTAGCCTTTGTGGACCTTGCATCTCAAAACCCAACCAACCATTATAATGTTTATTGAAGACTATGAATAATTGTCTTCAATAAACTGAGCTATCATGATTATATTTGCTTTGAGAAAAAGCTTTGGTATTCATACAACTGCTCTATTTTTAAATTAGCAACTATAAAACATAAATAATAACAAATAAATCAGTTGAAATTAAGATAAAGAACATAAGTGATTTATTTAGTTAATCTCATCATTATGGATTTTGAGTGTTTAATTAACAAAAAAACAATGTCAATTTAAAGTATTAATTATGAATATTAATTTTCACATTGCTGTGAAAAACAAATGTTATTGAGATTAATTAAAAGATTTTAATGGTTGTTATAGTGATTACTGTCAAATACATTAACTATTCAAAATCTAAATCATTGATAGGACTTTTCGTGTTGGAGCAGATGATGATTTTCTTTCAAAATTGAATGTTTGTGAATTTGAAATCTTGATTTTAAAAAATCATGAATGAGGCATTATCAAAGATTCTGTTAATAAATTGTTAATTGCTTGAAATTTCATCGCAAATTGAAAAATTACTATGTTTGGAATGATTTACTGAAATAAAAAAAAAAAAAAAAATCCTAATTAGCTTTTTTTTACTCTAAATTTGTTTCCTAGTACTTATGTTAAAGAAATATCAAATGATTTTGCTTGAATCAAATTTTCATATGCACTTCCAAGGTGTTTATTTTAATATTTAATTGAATATTGGATTCTGCTTATATTATTCTTAAAGCACATGCCATTAAAAATAGTCAAGTACTCAAAAAGTTCCAATTTTAAGATATTTTAAATTGTTCAATGAGATTAAATTTTTTAATTATTTTCAAATCAGTTGTATTTTGCTGACTTCTCATTTTAAATATTGGTCTAATGTTGTGTTTTATTTGACTGTCTGTACTTAATTAAGTATAATATAATGAATAAAAGTAAAAAGAATTAAAATTTATTCTGTAATATAACTTATTTATATTACTTGTCCTTTACTGAATGCATTCTTTTTTTGTGTGTGTGTGTGTTTTTAGATTAAATAGAGCATATAAGCCAGCTCAAGAATATATGAAATCTTTTTCCTCGCCATTAGGAGCAATTATTTTTAAGTAAGTTTATATTGATTGATATCAGAAATTTAATAAAAAAATATATATACATATATTCAATGGAGAAGTTCATCTTTTTGAATAATTATTAAGATTTGCTTTTTTAAGAATAATTGCAACAATTTGTAAGTCTTATGGTCTCTTACTTTCTCTGTAATTTCTCTTTTCTAAATTCTGTAATGAAAGCCATTGTTACTTATAGAAAGTACGTAATTTACTTTTGGTACTGTCTCATGGTCAAGCATGTATTGAACATAGGTTTATTCATAAATAACTGTTTGAAGGTAGGAATTTTTAAAAAACAGTGTGACTAAGCATATCATTTATATCACATCTAAAATGTGAGAGTTGTCAGTAGTATAATTGTTAACAAAGAAACTTTATTTCCATTTCTCATTCCAAACCAAAGTAATGAGGTGATCAAAAATAGAAAGAGCATATAATGGTAAGAAAAAAACCCCCTCTGAATTCTCTTGCTATATCCAAAAACAATATTCAAAAACAGTGTAGAAGTAGCAAAATTGCGTGTTAATTCTTTTCTCTCTCTCTCTTTTTTTATTGTCTTTATGCTGCCCACTCTTTTCTCATTTGTGTTTTCATTTCTAATATTCTGTGATGTTTAATTGTTTACTTAGATGGGAATTAACAGATGGCATTAGTTGTCCGCATTTCTGCAAAATATACAAGAGTTTTTTGTAGCATTTTGCATATGCTTTCCAAAATTCAAAGATATCTGACAGAAAATATATCATAAGTAATATAACTTATATTCTTGATGATATTTCCAACACAGATAATAGTTCTAACTCTGATTTCAAGTATATTGAAGAAAGTTATAGTAAGTTTCTCATTTGTCTCTGCAGGTAGTGATGATTCTGAAAATTTATTTTCCTATTCAAAGTTTTTGTCAGAGATGGAAAATTGATGTGCAAAATATTTCAACAGCTTCTGTTTCGTTTCCTTTTCTTGGCCATCTTGGACTAAATTTCACTTTGGCAAATGATGTGATTATTTTGAACTTTTTTTTGGCATTTTCATGTTGAAAATAATAGTAAAATAGGTCAACAGACACTCTCAGCAGTATATGAATAAGGCAGTTTCTAAAAAAGATCAAAGTGGCAAAAAATAGATACTAATGAGAATAATCTAAGTAATAGATTATTCTTTTCCATTTTATCTCTCCGAAAAAAAAATTGTAAAGAAACCAAAACAAGAATATTATTAGTCCAAATGCCACATGTTGCAAACACCAATTTCTCAGCTAATAATGCAGAAAGATTTATGCTGATGAAGTTTCTTCTTTTTACAAGCAATAAAGAGTTTGATAAGGACAATCATCCATGGCCAAAATTAAATAAAATTTATTACATCATGGAGTATCTTCAGAACAAATCTCAAAGTCTTTATATACCAGATAAAAATCTCAGCATATATGAGAGTGATGTGCTTCAAAGGTAAACTCAGCTGGAAAATGTTCATTGCTGAAATAAAAGAACAAGATTTGGCCTTAAGTTTTTATGTGTTTTGCAAAACAGAATCTGGATATATGTTAGATTTTTGTTTATACACAAGTAAGTAATGGAACTGTATATAATCCTAAGTTTGGGAATTACCCAGTTTCAAGTAAAATTGTTTTGCACCTGATGGGCAGATTCCTTAGCGAAGGTTACTGTGTAACTATAGACAACTACATGTCTCCACAATTAGCAGAGATTTTAATTTAAGAATATATATATATATATATATATGTGTGTGTGTGTATATATATATATGTATATATATATATATATATGTATATGTATAGGCTGATATGGCACAGTAAATAAGATCAGGAAAGAGCTTCCTCAAATTTTGCAAAGGTGCAAATTCCTAGAGGAGGTCAAATCCTTGCTTACCAAAGGAGTACAATTATGGCCCTGAAATGGCAAGACAAAAAAAGTTTTTCTGATGAGTACAGTTCATAATTCAAGTTCTTGTTTGGTGAAATGCAAGTCAAATTAAACTGTACTGAAAACAATTGTTGTTTATGATAACAATAATAAGATGGGTTTGGTTAATTTATGTGGCCTTCAAGAAAGAGCCTTGTGAATAATGTTTTGTCTGTTGTTTAAAAGGAAAAAACTGAAAGTGGGGGAATATGAAATTAGGTCAAAGATTGCAAAGTAGGACGTTGCCTTTGAGCCTTGTTTCAAAATTTATAATATAAAATTTCATTTCTTATAAGTTTTTTAAAGTATTTTTTATATATTTTCATTAGTTTTTTTATAAAGTAAATCATTAACCAAGATCAATTTTTAAAATTTTGGTTTTATATCATATTCAATTTCAATATTCTGAGAACCTATATCTATAATCTCTATCTATATTTCTTTTTTAAAAAAAGTCTTTTACAAAAAAAAATTTTGTGTAAAATATAAGTAGATTTGAAGTGTGTAATAAAAAAAATAAGCATTTTTAAAGATATTTTAAAACAAAAATTTTTTTAAAAATATATAATGAGAATGTTAATGAAATTGATGAATATAAAATTAAAAAAATGTTTGAAAGATGATATTGAAAATGTAATACCCCAAAGAAATTGGAGGAACTGATAAAATAACATTGTTAATTGAATATGTTATTATGAAGTTTTAAGTAAGTAAAAATTAATATTATATTAAAATATAATGATTTATTGAATAATTAAATGAACAAATCTTGGGTAAGCATATGTAATAGTTAAGTAATTTTAGAAAAGTTTGAAAAAAGTAGAAAAATTCTTCATTTTTTGTGAAATAATAGTTATTGGAACAAAAAGATTCTTCAATTTGAATCTTTATATAAGTAATAATTTTATTCATCATTTCATTATACTCATCTTCTGTATGTATGTATGTATGTATTTTTATTTTAACATTTTTTTCTGTGCATTATATTATTCTTTATACAAAATAATGGATAAGCAAATTTATAAACTTAAAATATATTATTAATGCAATATTTAAGAAATTGTTAATGTTAATTTTGAATACTTAAATTATTTCTTCAATATCTGTAAACTAATTTAATACTCATGTAATATTCATTAATATTTCAATTTCTTTTAAATTATTAAATCAATAATTTCATATTTTCAAATATCATCATTTGAAATATGAATAAAAGACGTGCTCATAATTACAAATATATTTTACCAAGAATAATAGATGGGCTTTATTATTTATTCAATGTGTAAGTGTTAGCTTCTGGAAAAATTTATTGACTCTTGGAATTTATTCAGAATTGGTATGAGCCCTGTATTTTTTACATTTATATTTTTTTATATTACATAATTTGGAACTATAATGGTATATCATAAAGAAAGAAAATTTGTCATGGTGTTTAATTCATCTTGTAATTTTTAGAGTAAAAAAGTAATGATTAATTTTATTTATGTATTAGTGTGTAGTTTTAAATAGATTATATTATTATATTGATTTTAATTATAAAAATCAATAAGAATACAAAATATAAATTCAAATAACATTCTGCTTCCAAAACAATATTGGGAGTATTAAAAGGGGAAAAAAAAAAACAATTTATACTTTTACTCATTTAACTTATTAACACCTTGAATTTCATCTCCTAAAAAAGGAATAGCATTTATTACATTATTCTAAAACTGTACCTTGCTAATGTGGATATAACATATATGCTTCAAGTTTGTCATGGAAACAATCTTTTTTAAATTGATTTGGAGAGATATAAGTAATTGATTTTTTCATTATTTTTATTTGTACTACAAAAGAAAATTTATACCGAAATATTTTCGAATTTGAAACAAATCAATAATTTTATGAAAGTGAATACAAATGTCAAAAAAATTTCACAATATTTTATAAGGCAGAATTTATTTTATTCTTGAAAAAAATATAGTTTGAAAAATTTTGCCTGTTTTTTTATTCACTGTAAATGTAACTGTCTCTTTTTCTAGTTTCTGTCGTCAGATATGTGGTGGCATTGCTGTATTTTTTTTCGTTTGGGGTATGTTTATTGAAAGTCTTATGTTGATGGATCATGTTTTATTGTTAATTGCTGTTGGATCTGCCCTCTTTTATATATTCTCTGCTATGGTGCCTGATGAAGTAAGTTACTGAAGAAATTCCCCCCCCCTTATTATTTCTTAATGTATGTGTAATTTTTAATTAAAATTCATAACGATATGGAAAAAGGACCTTTTTTAGAAAATTATGTATACTTTAAAGTTTTTGTGCTGTTAGCATCATATGATCATCTGAAACTTCAACCATAAGAAACTTCAAACTCTTCATTACTTAAAATAATAAATGAAATTCCAAATTTCTAGTAGTTAAATATAACTGCAAAATAAATTATTTCTGTAAAATTATATTTAATTATATTTAGTATGGTAAGAGAAACATTTCAACAATGTAACTATTCTTTATGGATTTTGAAATTTGCTCCTACATTTACACATTAAATGATATTTTTACTATAATATTATAATAAAGTTATAATCAAATTTGTTAATTTAATATCTTTATCAAATAAATATTTGATATTATCAAATGAATTAGCTTTTAACTCTGAGAACTTATTAAAATATCCTTAATTTTTTTATAAATAAATAAAAATTGTAAATGTTTTTGAAAACTTAGTCTTATTTTTCTTATAATAAATTATCATAAGAAATAATACCTAGACACAAAAAATTTCTACAATTCTATACTTTTTGTTCAATTTTAATAACTTGTGCTACATATTAGTATGTTTGGCAAGTTAAATTTTAAATTAAAAAGATCAAAGGGCAATTTTAAATATCAAATTTCATGTTTATAAATTTAAAAATAATTAGTGTCTGATGTGCTAAGAAAATAATTTTTTTTTAAATTTTACATTAAAATTAAACATTACATTGTTTAATTTTTCTTTCTGTGCATAAATCTATGTTAAAAATATCATGGTTAAAAGTTGCTTATTAAATGTGATATTAAAAAAAATCTAATTTTTTTAGAATGCGGTATTTAGCCCTAAGCAATTATTGCATAAAATAATTGCCGAGATTCATTATGTTCCTGACCATTTCAAAACAATGGCTCATACAACAACTGTAAGAGATGAATTTAGTCAATTTTTTCAGTATAAAATAGTAAGTATAATTTGAAGATTGTCCATTTTATATCAAAGTTACATTAACAGGACTTATTATCATATGGATCATTTATTAAATTTTTGAATACATGTATATGTAAAGTTTCTTTTTATTTCAATAAGTATCATAGAACCTTCAGTTTTAATATGAATACATATATTTATGTATTATTTTACAATATATACAAAATTCATTTATAATAATTCCAAGCTTGTATTTAATTTTCTAAAGATTATTTAGTCTATTATAATTGTACTGGTAAAACTTCTGTCTTTTTTTTCTTCCTCTTTCCTATTAGTTTTTAGTTTGTGGGAAAATTTTATTTTGCGACGTACACTTTGTCAAATAATTTACAAAGGAATCTAAGGAAATATGATTAATTTTGTATCCATTAATAATTTGCATAAAGACTGACGTGAAAATATTTTGTGTGCTCCATGGCGATAAATATCTTGGAATTGTGTATTGGAAATATTTAAATGCATCATGTTAATGTTGTCCTTTTTTAAACAAAAAATTGTCCCTTTAAATGTATGAATATCTCTTTCAGTGATTTACTGAATGTGGCTGCTGTAAACATTCTTTTTGTTGAAAATAATTACGAATTGATCAGTAAAACTTAATGTTACTGCCAAGAGGAGTCATGGATGATCTCCCAGCAAGATTTATTTTTAAATAAAATTTTCATTGCTTCTTTATAACAAAATTGGGAATGAAATTAATATGTACAGCATATTATGCATTATCAAAAATGAACTTGTAACATACAAGTAACAATCTAATTATGTTATTTTGAAATTGATAATTACAGTGATATATATAATTACAAGACTTAAACTCATCCTTCAAGTGAGATAATTAAGTCTTCAATACAATAATTTGTTTGATTACTTAGCATGCAATTTAATAATCGATTTAAATTTTTAAACTATTTAATAATTAAATAATACATAAGTTAAAAATGTAACTAGAATAATTAGCATTTTTTATTAATAGAATTAAAATTTAGTTTTTATTAAGAAATTACTGCAAATGATATATAACTTGCATTTTATCTTTTTTTCATATTTTATTGCACAAAATTAAATTCTTTAATTGATGCTTACTTCTATGTAGTAAAGTTGCTTATGCACTTACAAATATACACATTTACAAATATTGGATAACCATTGTAAAATTTTATGTAAAAAAATTGTCTAAAAATATTTAAAATTCTTCAAACTTAAATATTTTTTTAAAATAAATTTTTAAATAAAGTTTAGTTTTTTTGTGCTTATATTTTTTAAAGTTAGTATTTTATTATAATAGCATATTAAAAGAAGAATTTCATTTTATGCATAGCTATAATGACAAATATTTAATGTATCTTTCATAATTAAAGCTTATCTAGGAATCCTATGGTAATAAAAGTCCTTCAAAGAGATCATATTAGTACTTGTGTTCAAAAAAATAATTGTAAAATGACAAATCAACTTCATTACTTTTTATTGTTCTCTGATACTTTGATTTGTTTGCACAAAACTACCTTTGTATCTGTTTGACCTTTCTCATTTAAAGACAAAATGCTATTATTAAATAAAACATTATTAGTTGTCTCTTATTGACTGTCATTTTACTTATATTTTCTAAACATGAGTTAGTTGTATGAAATATTTTATAATAAATATAATAATGTTCTTAACACAATTTCACATTATTTTGCTCTTAACATCTTAACAAATCAACTATACTTTTTCTTCTAGTTGTAATGTGCTTGGTAGTAGATTTAATGCAAATTACTTTCATTTGTGTTTGTTGTATAGCTTATATGTCATAACTTTGTTTAAGGATTAGATGCATTTTTATCTCATTTGTCTCATAAGAAAGAAAAAAATTGTTACTGAAACTTCACAAACTGCTGAAAATTACTTTTTAATCATAAGTTTCATTTTTATTTCACTCTCATGTATTGTTTTGATTTAAAAATTAAAACTAATATATGTTACTGCTCATTTTGTGTTTTCTCTACTCATCTTATTAGGTCTCAAAAACCATCATTATTGAATATTTGCCAAAAAAATTACTTTCATTAAATTAATAGTTGTATATATATATATATATATATATATATATATATATATATATATAGTTGTATATCATAACTTAATCTATTAATCATATAATTTTTTAAATTTACTAATTGAATGAAATAAAGAGTGAAACATTAAGTTATAATGTTCATTGTTTTTCATAATATTTAATATTTTATAAATCTATAAATGTGGAGGATTAAAAAAAATAAATGCCTAATACTTCATTTATATCATTCATGGTCTTTTAAATTATTTACAGTGATTATATTTTTGTTGCAGATTTTTCTTCTGGAAGAATTGATTAGTCCAATTGTAACACCTTTAATTCTCATATTTCATCTACGTCACAGAGCTCTAGATATTGTAGATTTTTTTAGATGTTTTACTGTTGATGTAGCTGGTGTTGGTGATGTTTGCTCTTTTGCCTTGATGGATGTTTCGAAACATGGTAACCAAGATGTAAGTTCACATTAACTCTATCATTAGTAAAAGTAATAATTAGCAACTCTTATTGAGGATTTAGTTATCCAAGTTTTTCAAAATAAAACTCAATTCATTATGTTTTATTGTTGTAATGACATGAAGTTTTTGTATAACATATTTTTCAATTTATAAATTTGTGGTTGATCAAAAATAAGTAAAAAAATAAATAAATAAATAAATAAATTATAGTAATTAATAGAGAATACTTTATCAATTTATATTATATAGGAGTTCAAGAAATTAATAAAGTATTCTTCAAAGTGTACCATTTCTTCCCAAATTTTCCTATTCACAAAATATATGAATATGTTACAGTTAAAGGTTGTAATTCTACAACATGCTTAAATAAATCTTTCAAATGTACCTCATTTAAAAATTTTTTTTTATAAATTTCTTAAAAATTCTCAACAATAAATCCATTTGTTTGGAGATCTGCTATGTAAGAAGGTCATGCCTTTCTCCATTAATCATAGCCAACATAATCTTTTCCAGTGATTTAAAACTATTATTTGATATTGTATTAATAACATTTACAAAGAGCTGATAATATTTGTCTTGTAATATCTTAGATTAAATTTTGATAAAAATTTGTTATAATTACACAAGAAAGTCTTAATTTTTCTCTCCATCACATTGCTTCGAAGACTAATAGTTAATGCTAGAGTAAAAAAACTTACACACCTGAAAGAAAGTTGCAATGATTTGTATGCTATATATAAATCCACAGCAATTAAATTATGTGTTTCGCCTAGTCGTCTAGACATTTTAAAGCTAGAAATTTTTTTGTTTTTTTCTAATAAATATGATTTTTATCAATTCAATACTTTAAATTGCTTTTAAAAATATCTAGGATATGATTAAGTTGTATTGGTTTCTTTCTGTGCCTTTTATATATATATTTTTTCATAAACAGTAACGTATATTATAATTATTTTCTTTTTTGTATGTGATATATTATTTAATAATTGTGTTATTTTAAGTTTAATACAGTAGTTCCATAAGAATAAATTACTATATTTTCTCACTGTTAACAATTTTTATTTCAGTGGGTGGGACCACAAAATACAAAAGCTGACCAAATTCAACAGGCAGAAGATGGAAAAACTGAACTCTCTTTAATTCACTTCAAGGTGAAGTGTTTATTGTTGTAACAAAATAGTATTATGAGAATATTTCAAATCTAAGCTTAATAATGTTTGCATTTTATTATATAGTTTATTATTCTGGGAGTTATTAAAAATAATGTTAATGAGTACTTTTGAAAAATCTTTAGAAATTTGATTTTTAAAAGATTTATACAGTTCATATTTTGATAATCATGTTTCCTAATTAGCATTCAGTTAGATTATTGCAACAAGGCTCATTTATAAACTGTATATATTTATAATTTATTTTCAATATTCTTGTAATGTTAATTACATAAGTATTGAAAATGAGGTAGCACATTATTTAAGTAGTAAAACCAATAAATGTATTTCTGAAAAAAAATTTTTATTTGATTATTAATACCACACTGATTTTAATTTTTGTGTATTAATTTTTATATATTATATTTAGTAAACATCTTTTTATATATTTCTTTGTAGAATAAAAAATAATTAATGTGTAGTCAAATTAAAGAATTACAGCTCCTTAAAAATTAGAATTCATTTCATTGAGAGATGATATGTTTGCAAAATTATTTAAGCAAATATATTTTGCAGTAGTTTTATAAATTTTTTCAGTTTTTGATTATAGAAAATGCAATTTTAATTGCAAAAGATTGTTTACTTTAAATTCGAAGTAATAGGAACAGAAAGAGAAAAAAAAAAAATTAGTTTAGCTCTGTTCAAAATTTGTCTTAACAAATTACATGACTGTTTTCAAGTTAGAAAATTTAATGCATCACAATTTGGTAATATGGCAATGGACTGTTTTTTCTCCAATTTAATAATATGTTCCAGTAATATCTGAATATTAACTTTAAGGGTGTATAAAAAGATAAAATTTTTTATTTTTCTGGGAAATATTTACTTCTGTGATTTCTACGATAATGTCCAATCCTATTTTAAATATTTCTGCCAATAAAGCTAATTATGAAGAAACAGCTATTGGACACTTTTAACACCACATGAATAATAGTTCAAATTTTGCAAAAAAAAAAGTGCTCATTATCCAAGTTTGGCATTTATCAGTGCTTTTTTTCAAAAATTTTTCAAGTTCCTATTTTTGTGTAAATTTAAATGTATGAAACATTTTATATTGTTCTGTTCAATGTATACTGCCAATTAAGTTTAAAGACATCTTTATATTTTAAATATTAAAGAAATTATAAGAAAGAATTATAAAACTTGTATGCTTCCAAAATTTTCATTTGAATTTTTTAATTTTTTCATACAAGTGTTGAATATTTTTCTTTAAATTATAAGCAAAAATAAATACTTTTTCTTTGTCTGTGCTTTTGTCTAAAATGTTAAAATCTTTAAATTGTGAAATTCTTAAATTTTTGTATTAAGTTTTATTGATAGTCTATCTAAGTGTACTATAAAATCAAAACTTACTTATGCATAATAATAAAATTCTAAATTTTTGAAATTTTTCTTGGAAATATAAAGTAAATATCATTAAATATTGTAAATAAATAAATAAAGTGAAATTAATGTTATGTTAATTTGCATTTCAGTTGATGAATCCATTTTGGAAGCCTCCCAATCCTTCTGTCAAATTCATTGATGAATTTAGAGATCAAGGTTAAAATTTTCAACATTAATCATCTTTAATTTTTATTCTTGATTCACACTTTTGTGTTTGTATAATTTTCATTTCTATAATGTGCATATAACTGTTTTAATCATTTTCCTTTATAGTTTCTTCATCAAGAGCTGCAGCTGGTGTGGTTAATCCTTATTACAGTTCTCTGAATTCAATATCAACCATGGGATCTAAAGTAAATATAGTTATAATTTCTTTTTACCAAACAATTAATATTGTTTTATTTTTTTGCTTTTGAAATATGTTTCTTTCAAACTATTAAAAACATTTTAAGTTTTTGTTAATGACAAATGATGTGTTGCAATAATTATTCTCAAATTTAAAAACATAGATTACAGTTTAAATAGGTTTATGAATTTTTTAAAACTATTTTGATAAGTACTTTGAATTAATATGAAATTTTTAGTAAACATTAATTAATGGGTTTAGGACAAATTGTTTTAAAAAATATAAATATTTAACGATGAACTTATTTTAAAGACCTGATTAATGTAAAAATTATATTTAAAGACAAATGTTTCTTTTAACTAGAGTTTAAAAAGCCTAATGTAGTAATTGATAAATATAAATATTATTGGGAAAAACCATCATTTAACTGAATAGTCATTAAAATTTTAATTATAAATTTATTATGATAGTTTTCTTATTTTTAAATAAAATTAATATAATAAATATCCTCCATTTTATTTATATTTTTTCAGTTAAAATTTAGACATCATTTAATAAAATTTAGTATAACAATAGTTATATTTATTTTAAAGTAAAAACATTGAGGATTATAATTCAAAATAATAATAATCGATTTTTCAAATCTTTTTGAACAAGTTTGAGTGTTTATGAATATTGCATTAATGCCATAAACAAAGAATTATAGATTTTTAGTATAAAAAAAGTTTCTTTTGGAAGTTTTTTAAAATGTTTTTTAAATCTGTGATTATTCCATTGAATTTGACGAAATAACTTTTTTCTGTTGTGTCAAACTGAATATCAATTTTTTTTAATCTAATTGTATTTCATTAAGATACCTAAATGCTATAAATGATTGGATACTTACCATGAAATATTACTAATTCCAAATTAGAATTAAGCAAACAAAAAAAAAATAATAATAATTTAAGAACCGTATGGAATATCCACAAAGAAGTTATAATGATGATAATCTATTTTTCTGGATACTACAAGTTTATAGGATTTAAGTTTGTGCATTTTTTATTAATTTAAACATATTTATACTGAAATAAGCTCATCTTATAATAAATGTTTTGTAAGTATGATAAAAGAAATTCACAACATTGTTACTAATATCTACTAGTTAAATTTTTTTTTAAATTTTTTATGATTAAGTTAACTGTAATTAAATATATATATTATTAAAAATGTATTTTGCTTTGTTATCCGAATAAAAGATAATTTAATATTGTGAATTTTTTTACATGTATTGCACATTTATCTATATTTAATGTGAAAGTTATTGTGGCCATTTTTTTTACTTTTGAATGAACATTAATACATTTGTTATAAATGGATTCATACAAATTAAAATATGCAGTTTGCTATTAAAACTTTATATTCAAAGTAATTAGTTTAGGATTTATACATTCCATAACTCCAATGTTCTGTTTCAGTATGCCAGTCTCGTTAACAGTATTCATCAAACAATGCATCCTCATACAGGCAGCTCTGGCTTTAAATCATCTACCTATACTAAAGATCATGAGCATATGAATGGAGGTTTAACTCGGGCAGAAGGTCCACCATTTCTAGTTCAAGATGGTGTTCTATCTAGGTAAATAGATTATCAAATAGGCCTTCTAAATTACATTATTAGTAAGAATTTATATTTTTATAGTTACATTTGAAAAGCTAAAAACTCAAAGCTTAGTTTTAATACCACTTACCTCTATTTTTATTTTAAATGGCATAAATATTTATAACTTCCTTTTTTCTTATTTGTGATCAAGCATTTATTGAAATATATTTTTATGGTTATAGTTTACCTGAAAATACGGAAGGAATACCAGCTGATTTAAATCCCATGGAATTCCGAGCTGTTGATATGAGTTTAAGTGCTTTATTTTTGCATGAAGTAAGTAGAATATACTAAAAAATCAATTGAAGATAAAAGTAATTAAATATTTATAATTACCTAAAGGATATGAATTAATAAATAATTGGTGGCTAAAAAGGAAGCATTTCTTATACCAGTCCATTAGTGATGTAAAAAATCAGTTACTTATATAAAGAATGAGTTTCTGATTGACTTATCTGTAGTACACCTTGTATAAGCTTAAGTTCCATGTAACTTTGATGGAGAAGCAGTCAGTAACAGAAAAATAATTGGTGTCAGTACCTCTGATGCAAAAGTTCATTTAAAATTTTTAATTCAGTAGTTTTTTTAAATATTTAAGTAGTGCAATTTTAGAAAAAAAAATTCAAACTCTAATAAGAACTTTTTTGGTGAACAAAAGATGTCATGTTGCTTAGTCTACTGCAGCAGAATAGCATAGGAAGTTGCAGTTAGACTCGCTAATGACACCCAACGAGATGAACTTTAAAAAACAATTTTTTTTCAAGAGAGTGTCAAAAATATCTGTGGTGTAAGCAAAAACTAAAAAAATATCTGGTAAGATCAGTTGACCTAACCTAAGAATAATCAAACTTTATTGCAAGACTTGGAAGAATTAATGTGTTTGAATTTTATTTCCTAATTTATTGTACAATTGTCAAAATCAAAATATATCATAAACAGCAAAAAGTCATGGACTGATTATGCCAAATTACAACAATTTGGGCAGTATCTGTAAAATAATAGCACACACATTAAAAAAAAAATTTAACATTTAATATCATTTCATATCTGAGGACACAATTTTAGATTTTCAACTTGCAAATCACAACTTGCCTTAACAACATTGTTAATAATGCTCCCTTGTTTTTAATTGTAATATTCTCTCTTATTGAGATTACTTCCTGCAGAATAATATACTTTTCTACCAAGTTCAGTCTATCGTAGATTAATTTTAAAAAATCAATAACAGTTTAACTTACATATATGACCATCTCCATTTCCTCTCATCAATCCTTTTGAATAGTTGTGATATGAAATATAAAAGATATGTTCAAAGGAGTTGATATCGGCAACTCCCAACTACATGTCAAATGATGATTAGTTTTGATTAGAATGATTCTTTACTAAAAGTTTATAATTTTTTGGCAACTCAGTATATAGAGAAACTGGATTCGATAGATATTTTTCGTTTAACTTGTGTAAGTTTTAAACCTTTTTTTTTTTTTTTTTTTCCCCTCCAATTTATATAAATTCAGAATTACATAAATTGAAAAAAAATTTTTTTTTTTCAATTTATGTAAATTAGTTAAATAAAAGGCTGTAATACCTATTAAAATCACAGACATAAATAGTCAAATAATTATTAATAATATGCATATATTAAAACTAGTTATGTATAACCTTTTGACATGAGTGTGAGTGAGTGACATGTTCAGATCATATGAGTTGGTACTCAAGTAGTGTTAATTATGTGCATTATTAAAATCAGCATGTTTATCCATGTGACATATGGGAGTGAGTGAATTGCATCTTCAGATCACATGGATAGGTAATTAAATAGTTGTTAATATGCGTTTAATGGGGAAATAAATTTACTTTAAAGTTTGCTGTTTAGCTTTTATGTTTAATTTGTTATCAAAAATCTAAAAAGTTGCAATATGCATGGTAGAAGATTAATGAAAATTTATATTTATTCTGAAGAGTAAATACTTAAATTGGATTCAGTGATATATTCTAATTTTCTGAAATGTATATTCTTTCAATTATTGAAAAAATAATTATTTTTGTGCATCTTAATCATATATCCCAGTTATATGAGATCATTAAAAATACATATTTTAACAATCTTGTTTCTGCAATTTATCTAAATTTCTTTAAAAGAAGTTTTCAATTATGAATAAATATCAGTTTGCAGAAGATGTTCATTTCTTTCATATGTAAATTATTTGCATGTAATTAGGTTCATGATAAGTACAAAGGTGCTGCAAGGACACATTTACCAGGAACTCTAGTTGAGAGTAGCTGTTCTGGTGAAAATGCTGGTAATGAAGAAGCTCCATTATTGGATATAAAAAGGTATTGTAATAAAGAAGATTTTATATAATTATTATTATGTAATCATTTTGAAAGATATTGGAATGCTAAAAAAATTTTGCAATAATTTCATATTAACTTTTTTTTTTTTTTTCCCTTTCCTAATTATTTTTTAATAAGAGTATTTGTAAATAAATTAAGAGTAATTTTAAGTTTCTTTGATTAATATATAGCTAAATCACGATTAATATAGTTATCAATTTCATAATGCAATTAATAAATTTAGAATTAGATTCATATGCATACAGAATTAAAGTGTTACGTAAATTCTTTCTTCAATTTTGAACAACGACCATTATATTTAAGATTGTGTATTTAGACTAGAGTGAAATAGAAAATGCTCTGTTAAATATGGTGAAAAAAATTTAAATTTCTAAGTCTGTTCTTATTTTTTTAATTAATCCAATATTTAATTGACTCATTTGGCTAATGTTGCCTTTTGAAATTTAATATATTTTTTTATCTAAGAAAAAATGCTATAAATTATGCAAATGCCATATTTTGTATTTAAACATTGTGCCACTTTTCATATTTTTAATTGTTACATGAGAAATTTTGTACTTTGTGATACAGTTAAAATTTCATTTGTTTCATGTTAATTTGTTTCTTTTTTATATTTGTTCTACATTTTATAATATTCTGAAACCAATAATAACTGTAATGATGATTTTATTTCATAAATCTTATTGTATGCCTTTTGAACTAAACAGTCAAAAACTCAATATGCATTTTAATAAAAACGTGACTATATTTTCAGAAATGTTTTTCAATATGTTTAATTTTGATTTTTTCCCTTTGGTGATGAATTTAATGATAACATATACTATAATATATTTACTATTTTATATATTTATATATAGTATTAATACATATAAACTTATATATTAAGTGTTTGGGGAATGAAACACGTCTTAACATTTTACAAATAGATGCATTTCCAAATATCTGAAATTCTGATAATTTTAACTTTAGGAATGGCAATTAATTTTTAAGTAATTATTCATTTTTACTGAAGCAATGAATTATTAATTTAAAATCTTTTTGAGTATTTAAACTCATATGTATATTGTATTATAACAGTTTAAATACACATATTATGTATTTCATTCTGAATGCAATTTATGATCTTTTTAATTATTTGTTAAAATACAAAACTGTAAATCTCAGATGAAAATTAATAAATTTTATTATGCATTTGCATTCTACTTAGATTTTGTTACTTAAGTATTATAACAACTGTTCTATAATCTAGTCATATAATAAAAAATCTTGCCCGATAATATAAAAATTAAGAACTGGTCTCATTTTACTTAGGTTTCAATATTTTATAAATATTATTTAAGTAAATGTGTTGATAGTTAAAATAGGATATTTGTTTGTGAAGGTATTAAATATAATACCTGGAGTTGAAAATATTTGGTTATTTAAATTAAATTTGGTTATTTAAATCTATAAGAAAAAAAATGTAAGCTTTTATTACATTTATAATTAAAATGAATGTTAAAACATTTTATTAATAAAATTTTAATTTATTGATTTAACATTAGAAAAAAATATTTTTTATCTTTTTAATTATACTTAAATTTTAATCATTCTCGTTAATATTTCAAAAACAATTATGATCCAATGATGAGTGAAATATTTTATTCAATGAATAGTACAAGCTTTCTGAAAGATTAATGTTAACATTAATGTAAAAGAGAATCTTAAACTTTCATGTAAAAATAACATTAAGATAATAAAACTTTAAAAATTCTTTAAAAATAGAAGTAGTATAATGTTTTAGAATGTAAATTTTCATGTATATATTTTTACTCATGCTAAAAAGAAATTTCAGTGATAAACCAAACCTCTTTTAAGGGAATTATTAATTTTTGCCTTTGAAAAAATAGCAATTTTCCAAGAAAAAGTGAGATATATAAAAAAAAGTTTATTGTGCTTTGTCTTTTTTGTTACTTCAATGAAGTTTTAATAGGAATCTGAGTAATGAGAAAATTATAGTAGTATAATAGAATTTCTCGGTTATATTGTCATCGCTCATTTGCTTCTCTCTGTTCTATTAAATTTTTTAACTTAATTTTTAAAGCACAATAATTTTCAAAATATGAAACCCCATTAATTAATTAAAACTAAAAATGTTATAAATTTCTATCTTTCATTTTTTCATTTAATATAATTTTTTATTTACTTTATTTTTCTGTTAAAACTGAATAGGATAGTTGAAGGTGATAGTTAGATTTTGCTTGTATGTGTACATTTATTTATATCTATTAGTAAATATGTTTGCTTTCATTAAATGTTTATTTCATTTTATATTATAGGACTTATGTGAATTAAACCATTGATTTTCGCAAGATCTTGTGCTCATTTTTTCTTCATTTAAAAACCATTTAAAATGGAAAACCAATACAACTTGAGAAATCATCATTGTGAAAATTGTCTTTTTAATATAAGTAAATCTTTATTTCATCATAAATGGAAAAGAAACATTTTTATTTGAATACATTTAGTTCAATCTTTGTGAAAGAATATAATCATTGAAATAATAAAATTATTTAGAAGTTTTTCTGTATTGTTAAAAAACATTCAGTATATTGTTATAAATACAGATTATGTTACATTGAATTTGTTTTAGAAATATGGCTGCAAAATGCTTATTAATTTTTTCAGATCCCTGTTTTTTGGTAAGAATTGTTTCTCAATTATAACTTGTAAAATTAGATATAATTGTTTAAGAAAAAAAAATATAATAGTTTTAAATTTAATAATATTAGTTGCATACAAAATAAGGAAAACTTGTTTTTGAAATAATCTGAAACTGCATGAACTGACATGTGTAAAAGGGCTTTCATATTCTTTCTTATAGTAACATTAAACTTATATTTCAATGCCATTTTTCAAAGTAACAGTTATTTTATTACTAACTTAGTGCAACTTTTTGATTGTGTTGCTAGTTATATATGCCAATATAACTAATATATGAGCTTATTTCTTAATTTTATTGTAGCATAACTTGCTTATAACTTAACATCAGAATAAAACAAGTGTATTTATAGTTTTAAATACTTTTCACTTAATAAATTTTAATATTTTCCTATTATTGAAGATTGTATTATTAAACTCTTGCAGAAATATGTGATTATATCTAGTTCTGCATGTTGCTTGTATGACAAATTTGTATTAGTGTGTTTGAGTAATTAGCTGTAAAGTTCATGCTTTGTGTTTAATTTATTTTAAACAATTGTACATATTGTTATCAGTTTAACAGTTGTATTGTGTGGAGTGTGAGGTTCTTTTAATTGTGTGGTATTTATAGTTATCAAATATTAAACATGAGTGTTTTATTTCCAAGGGAAAAAAATCAAGTGTTATTAGTGTTCCTTTGTGTAAGTTTATAACATTATTGAAAAAGTAATTATGAAAATTATGTGTAGGAAATATGCATAATAGTGAACTACTTAATGTATTTAAACAAAAGGGAATTTTGTTAATTTTTATTTATTTGTTGATATACATAAATGTCCAAAAAATCTGCATTTATTTAAATTGGAATATATTTTAAAACTTTTCTCATGAATATAGAAAGCTATTTAAGAGTAATTTTAACATTCTGAATGTTAGTTCAAAATTTCAGCCGCTGTTATGTCACTTAGATTTTTTTAAATATCTTTTGTAAATTGAAATTAAAACTAAAATTGGAAGGATATAATACACTTAAAATATTCATAGTAAATATAAATTTTAGATATTTTCAATGTATTTCTTTCAATATACCTTATAATATTTATTTTAGAAAACATACTTGAACTTTTTTATTCAAAATGCTTGTACGTTGTAGTTAAACTTATTTTAAGTGATTTCGCTGCAGTAAGAAAATACCTAATTTCCTATAATTCTAAATAGAAACATTTACTTTTGTCAATCTGCATTTAAATATTCTAATTTAAAATAACACCTTTTTTCTTATTCTATTTTATTATTAAGTATTACCTATTTTTATATGTAAATGGTTACATTTTGTATCTTAATGTAGATTTACAATTAAGAAATCCTTTCAGACAAGTAAATAAAAAATCCTTTTTTTTTACTATACAAGTATTTTTACAATGTAAATTAGTGTGTTGTGATCAACTTAACTAATTTCGTATGTTTTATATTGCATTCACATTAATAAACATTTTTAAATGAATTCTATATTTAACTTGTTAATTTCATTTTCTAAACATTACATAAATTTCTTAAATAAATTGGTATTACATTGTGAGTGCATTTTAAATGCTTTTGTAAATAAGCTGTTGTAAATAAAATTAATGTACATACTTATCTTTAAATGTATTGCTTTTTATACATGATATTTATAATTGAAAGCTGCCTTGAAGAGATGCTGTACTATATAGTTCAAGAACAGCAAATTGCACATTTAAGTATTATTAAAATAGACATTTTTTATATAATAAACCATTTTAAAATAAATTTGCCTTTTTTCTTTCGATTTATTTTATTTGCATGCAGTGAAAAGCATCAGTTTCATGAAGATGTAATCATTGGAATATTCACAATAATAAACTTGTTTAAAAATTACTCTTAAGTGGTATGTATATGTAATCTGTTGATTATTTTTAATATCATAAACTGATAGTTATGAAAAACATAATATTTATATAGGAACTTTACATTCTGGTGTGCCAATGTTATTAATAATAAATCCCAATTATGTGGCAATGATGTCATTCAATTTAGTTACATTTCAATAATTAAATATATTATTGTTTATGATAGGATTTTTAATAAGATGGTGCTCAATTGTATTTTATTGTTTTATTTCTGTTAATAAATTTTTTCATGTTCAATTTAGTTGTACGTATATAATTTTGTACCTTTTTATATTTTCAAAATTCTTGTTATTCTAATTAATTTTGTTGAGAAATTAGATTGCTTACATTGAATCTATTTGTTCATTTAAAAGATGTTTTAAATTATGTAATTTAAAATTTATTATTAATAACATATTCTGTGGTTGCTCCTATTTTTTTTTAAACTAATACAAAATTTTTCTTCCAAATTGTGATTAGTTACTATAATAAAACATTGGTACAAAACATTCATTTCTGTATTTCATTATGTAGAATAAAATAAAACATCAAATCAAATTTTCCTTAAAAATATACATTGTTGCTATACAAGTTGCAGTGTTAATTTTTCAACATTTAAATTATTTTTAAATAGATAAACTTTAATTTATGGAATAATAATTGTTATGATTTATAAAAGAAACAATGATATAGAAATTTTTTTTTCACATGAAAATTGGTTAAATTATTTATTGAAAGAAACAAAGAACAATATATTTGATGCACTTTTTCTTGAACACAAAATAAAATGTGATCCTAGATATTGAACAAATTACTAACTACTTAAAACTATAAAAGAGTTCTCTAGCCACATTTCAACAAAGGAAGTTAACGCCTCAATATGTTATTCTACAGTGCTACATCCATCTTAATTGTGATAATGTCCATTTGAGTTGTACAAATATAGTAAGTTTGTGGTGAATTTCTTTATGTTGCCGAATGATGAAGCTCGTCATCG
>JAPDSC010127566.1:0-13262 GCA_026290005.1 Latrodectus geometricus
CTTTTTATAAATTTCCTACTTAATGACACTTTTGATATTATTGAACATAAATTCTTTTATTTAATTTTCCATTTGAATATTTGTTGTTGTTGATTTAATTTCGTCTTCAGTTTCCTATTCAATGTTTCTTCCTTCAAAGGAAACACAAGAAATTCATTTGAACTACGGATATTATTTGCAATATTTTGCTATTTTACACCATTTGTTGTGATGTTTAGTGTCATTCTATATACTTAATATTGGAATTACATGAAAGTGTTTGCTTACAAAACTGACTTAGACTTAGAACTAATGAAATTTGTATCAGGTTTTGTATTTTAAAAGTATTCATTGTTGATGTAATTTTGTAGGCTTTATAGGATATGAAAACTTTAATATAATTAAAGTTTTACTATGGCTTTTTTCTTAATGACTCAGGTGCGTTGGGTCAACAGTTTCAAAGTTCATTGTTTACAAAATTCTTCAGTTGATTTAATTGTTTTAGACAATATCTTGCATCCTATTTTGGTATTAAATTTTCCAAAGATTGTATGTTTAACAATCTTTGAAAGTTTCAATGATATATTTTCTCTTATTTGTGGATTAAAATATGCTAGCTTCAACTTTTTAAATAATATGAATAATAACTTATGTAAACTCAAGGGCTAAAAAAATTAAAAAAAAAATACTAGATGAATTAGATTTGGGTTGTAAAAACCATCCCAATTTCTATGGGAGATACGTAATTTGGCTGGGGAAAAAATGTTGGATTTTGTAATTTATAATAAAATTCCAATGATGTAAAAATTATTACAGCACATTCCAGTTAAGGAAGTCATATTAGAAGTTTCTATCGAATAAAGAACTAAATATATAATGTAAACTTGTGCGCAAAACTTAAGCAACAGGTAGTTTTTCTGTTGTTCGAAGTTTCTATCGAATGGATAACTAAATATATAATGTAAACTTGTGTGCAAAACTTAAGCAACAAATGGTTTTTCTGCGACTACTCTGCGAGAAGTCATGGGACGGGCATGAAATTCAGACATGAGACACATCATTTTATACTTAAAGGATGACGAAAGCATAGTTGCACAAAAATGAATACAATGGAATCAAACAAAAATAGACTATATTGAACTCATAGTATCCTTGCGGAAGATCATCTTTCCAAGAGGAACAATAACAAAGAGATGCTCTTTAGAATGGAATATGCCCTCCCCTTACTACAATGGTTGCTTCGCACCGTCTTCCCATACTCAGCACCAGATTGTCCAGCAGTTCTTGCGGTGAGAGAGCCCATTCCTAAATCAGCATCTGTTTCAGTTGCCGCATGTCAGTCTCTTTCCGTTATGTTAGTGGGATGAAATCGTGTCCCAGCCTCTCCCCAAATAAATTGGCTTTAAGAATCGCTTGTGTCACTGAAACGACTCTGATCTGCGAATATGAAGCGACTCCATTGATCAGCTGTCCAGTTTTTGTGTTCTTATCACCACTCTAAGTAATACCGCCGATGGCGAGTTGTCATCAGAATGAAGTGTTCGGGAAGGTGGTCAAATAGGCCACATTTGTGAAGGCGTCTGGTTACAGTAAACCCCCGTTGCTGTACACAGTTGCTGAGTCATGGCGCTTGCTGACTTGTTTCGGGTTTTTTTTCACCTTTAGGTTTGGCCAGCGTACTCATCACCTGAAGGGGACTCAAGACATCACCCGAAGAGTTTGGCCAGCGTACTCAGCTGATTTAAATCCCATACAACTAGTGTGGGATGATTTGGGGAGATGCATTGCGGCACGATTGCATCCCCCGTGGAACACTCAGCAACTGAAACAGATGCTGATTGAGGAATGGGCTCTCTTACCGCAGGAACTGCTGGACAATCTGGTGCTGAGTATGGGGAGACGGTGCGAAGTAACCATTGCAGTAAGGGGAGGGCTTATCCCATTCTAAGGAGCATCAGTTTGTTATTGTTCCTCTTGGACAGATGATCTTGAGCAGGAATACTGTGAGTTCAATATAGCCTATTTTTGTTTGATTCCATACTGTATGCATTGTATTCATTTTTGTGCCAGTATGCTTTCGTCATCTTTTAACTATAAAATGATGTGTCTCATGTCTGATATTCATTTCCTTCAGATGATTGCTCGCGAAGTTAGGGCAGAAAAACCTCCTGTTGTTTAAGTTTTGCACACCAATGTACACTACTGGACATTAAAATTGCTACACCAGGAAGGAATGCAGATAACATGATATTTATTGGACCACTATACTATACTAGAAATAACAAGTGATTAAACTTTCAAAACATTTGGCTGGATAGATTCTGAGAAATCAGTACCCAGAACAACCCCCTTTGGCAGTAATAACAGCAGTTATACGCCTGGGCATTGAGTCAAACAGAGATTGGATTGCATGTACAGGTACAGATGCCCATGCAGCTTCAACACGATGCCACAGTTCATCAAACGTAGTGACTGGCGTTTGGTGACGAGCCAGTCGCTCGGAAACCATTGACCAGACGTTTTCTATTGGTGAAAGATCTGGAGAACGTGCTGGCCAGGGCAACAGCCGAACATTTTCCGTATCAAGGAAGGTCCGTACAATGGCAACATGCTGGCAACAGCAACATGCGGTCGGGCAATATCCTTCTGAAACGTAGGGTTTCGCAGGGCTCGAATAAAGGGTAGAGCAACGAGTCGTAACACACCAGAAATGTAACATGCACTGTTCAAAGACCGTCAATGGAAACAAGAGGTGACGGAAACGTGTATCCAATGGCAACCCCATACCATCACGCCAGGTGATGGGCCAGTATGACGATGACGAATACACGCTGCCAGTGTGCGTTCACCACGATTCCGCCAAACACAGATGCGACCATCATGATGCTGTACACAGAATCTAGATTCATCTGAAAAGATGACGTCTCGCCATTCGTGCGCCCAGGTTCGTCGTTGATAACACCATTGAAGGCGCTCTTGTCTATGACTCAGCGTCAAGGGAAGCCGCAGCCATGGTCTCCCAGCTGAGAATCCATGCTGCTGCAAACGTCGTCGAACTGTTCGTGCAGACACTTGTTGTCTTCCAAACGACCCCGTTTCTTGACTCACGGCTCGTAACGTGGTTAAACAATCCATTACGCCATAATATGCCATTACGCCATTCATGCGGATAATATGCCTGTCTTCTTGTCTGCTAGTGATAGGTGGCCGTTGAGATGCCGCATGGCGTTCCGTATCACCGTCCTGAACCTATCGATTCCATATTCTGCTAACAGTCATTGGATCTTGATCGACGCGAGCAGCAATACTGCAATAAGATAAACCGCAATCCCGGTACGCTACAACTTGACCTTTTTCAAAGTCAGAAACGTGCTGGTACGCATTTCTCCTTCTTACACGAGGCATCACACCAACTTTTCACTAGGCAACAACGTTCAAATGCAATTTGTGTTTGAGGAACTGGCTGAAAATTTTCCTCATTTAAACACAATGTAGGTGTCGCTATTGGCACCTGCTTTATCTGAATGCGCTGAAAAGCTAATCAATTGCATATCACAGCACCTTCTTCCCTTCATATAAATTTCACGTCTGTAGCATGTCGCCTTCTTGGTGTAGCAGTTTTAATGGCCAGTAGTGTATATTAATGTACAGCATATAGTCATATATATCATGCAATAATAATATATAAAATTTTTGCTATAGATTTGATTTTAAAAAGCAGCATATTTGCTAATAACTTAATGGATATTGCTATTTCATTGAAATGTAAAAATTTTTCGCATTAACTTTGTTGATAATTCCATTTTCTTTCTAATAACAAGACAAGAAATCTATAAGCCTTGCTGGTTATTATATGATAGTTTGGGTGTATTGTGATCTTAGGATATCATGTAACTGTCGGAGGAATAAGGAAGTCACTGCGGTGCAGTGATAGATTCAACCACATTTCTGAAATGTGTCACATGGTGCCACCATGGGAAAAATTCGAGGGTTCGTATAACGCACCCGAATACCCTGTAGATAGCATTGAGCAACCCAAGATTTGCAATTGTTCAGGTTCATTCCCAAAGCCTTAAAGCACTTTAAAAAAAATCACCAGAAATCAAATCTTGCTAACGCAATTCAACCAGGATTGTCGTCTGCTCAAGCTACTGTAGATCCCCCACTTATTCCCGAAATTAAAGCCCTTTTTAATGCCACACCTATTCGAGAGCTTCTCGTAGAGCAGAAATCTATTGATTTCCCTATAGATAAGCTATTTAAGCTTACAACATACTTTCAAGTCCCTAATAAATAAAATCTATCACTTATATGTATAATTTCATTAAATACCTAATTCAATGTACTTGATTTTTAAACTCCATAATACTTTAAAGAAAATAATTAAAACAGATAATAGATAATTATAGCTCTTAATTAAAATAGATAATTAATAACTCTTTTTTTCCAGATTTTAACTCACTCATATAAGTAAATTTATTTAACCATGACCCTTAAGAATTTTTAACCCATAATATGTCAGTTAACAAAAGTTATAGATCGCCACATGTTACCAAGATCCAGAAAAAGATAAGAGTGTTTCAGACCCAGACTCTTCAGGCCGAAATTTTGGATGAGGAACTCATTTATGTTTGTTAAAATCGAGATAATTTGAGAAAAAAATTTATTTTAAAAGTTAATTGTATTGCTGCCAGAATATTCAATTTTCTGACTAACGCTAAAGGGAAAACCAAACCAAATTTATCGCAAGGTAGCTAATGATTTCTATACTTTGACTCCCATCACGAGAACTCCCATCAAGTATTTAATCCCATTAAGAATTATTTTTTGTTTTTAGTATTTATCTACATTTTCACAAATTGCTTTTGTCAACATTTTTACCTTGATATATTTATACATTGTCTGTTTTCTTAGGGAAAATTTCCAATACTTCTGTAGTTTTTATATTATCAACAAGCAATAAATGGTTTTCCTTATGGAGAAAAGCATTATTTTTAGCATACATTTCTAGGCGTAATTGTCTTAGAGGATAAGCAAGGTTACATTCATATGTATGCAATTTGTTAAAATTTCTTCAAAATTTTTTGTGTGGTATTTCCATTTCCATTTTTGTTATGATGTTATAAATACAGTATGGCTTAGATTAATTCATGTATTTTTGTTTTATTTTTTTCACTAATTTATCACATATATTGTACTTGTGATTATTTGTGCGTAATATAAGAGTGTATTTGTTTTTCAATAATTGTACTAGTTTTCGTAGAAATTCTTAAACCTCAGAATATACGTTAAACGACACTTTTGTAAGCACTTACATATTATATCATCAATCATAATCGCCAAAAGCATGTCGTCCTTGTAATCCATGTGAACATTTCCTTGCATTTTAATGTCATTAATTAAACAAAATTTTGAAATTTTTACTCTGACCAATCTTAACTTAAAATTTAGGTTAACAAAAGGTTCTCTGTGTTCCATAAAGTGTTTACAAATGATAAGTATTTTTTGATTGATGATATTATTATCCAAAGATTTCTTTTTTCACAACTGTAGTGAAATCGAGAATGCTATAAGTTTCATCTATTTATTTCCATAACTGATACCAGAAAACAAGCTGAATATTTGCAGTTATCTGAGTGATAAAATTGATTGTACTTTTTTTAAAAATCTTTTAACAGCCCAATAGGCTGCTTTATTTAATAAATTATTTACATTACACGCATATTTATGCATAAAACTTATTTTGCACTTCAATAAAAAATTCATAATTTAAAAATACTTTTATATAGAATGTAGTCATGGTTCCAAAAGTTCAGAAATATTTTTCAATGGTTGATCAAGGCATTACAGTATTTAATTTGTAATCTCCTGCATCAATAAATACGACTTTGACTAAGGATTTATAAATTTTTATTTGGAATACTGCTGATATAATAGTAATTTGTTTTTATTTTAAATAAAATAATCCTTTTCAAATAAGATTACAATTTATGAGTTAATAGTTATTTAGTACTCTTTATATTTTTATATTCATACTATATTTAATTTTCAAATACAGATTTATTAAAACTGTGAAGTAGAGAAGTTTTTCGTAATATTTTCTGAAGTTAATTCATCTCGATATGAAAAATGTACTTTTTTATTGTGTCAACAATTTAGGTTTTTGAATGAAAAACTGGTATTCGGTGTTTTTGTCTACTAAATAGACATCAATAAAACAAAGTCTTGAACAGGAATGATGCCCAGCCATTAGCAACTTGGAGAAAATTTAAAACAAAATTAGTTTATTAATCATGTAATTTAATGCTTAGTTTTTCATAAGTGCTCAACAATAGAGTCAATATTACCCATCACAAAAATAAGGATTATTTTAATAAACAGACTCTAAAATGCTTCAGATCAAGAAAATGGACTAAAAAAAAACAAAGAAAATATTAAGTTAAATAATTTTCTACAAACTTCTGATGTATGTTATAAGAATCTTTTATTCTTGTATTCATTTTTTAAAGAAATAAAGATTTTGCCATAATTATTTTGGTATTTTCAAAGTAATAAAATATTTGAGAAAAAGCAACTATTACTTAATACAGATATTAAATTTGGGAATGATAGAAAATAATAGACATTATATAAATTCTATCATTTATAAATATAATAATTATATTGTATATAATAGAATATAGAATGTAACGATAATTAAATGATATGATTTTTTTTCTTTTATTAGAAACAAACCAGGATGTAAAATTTTCATAACTGTTTACTTGCTGCTGTATTGAGTTAGAAGCTCATTTTATGAAAATTATTTTAATCTACATGTAATAGTTTTTTCGTATTCGGGCCAAAAGAACAGTTATCTGCTAGTCCGTTACTGCTGCTATCTTATTACTGTTAATTTTCCAAAAGGTGTTATCCACCAGTTCTTTGTCATTTTGCTTACTTCTTTTATAGAATCTTTCAGTTTGCGGTTTGAGCAAATTTTCTTTTATGTGTTGAAATGTTAGTTTGCATCTCTATATTTAATACATCTTTTCTTTCCCCCTTCTTTCAAATACAGAGAAGTGTCTGATATTTTGTCCAGGAATGTGAAACTTCCTTTAAAGCTAAATATTTTTCATTGTTCTTTGAGTTCGCAGTTAAGAATAAAAATTGATTTGTGCTAATGTATATAATTAAATTTCTGATTAGAATAATTCAAACGTATATAAAGTGTACATAGAATATCAGGATTTATATCTAAAAAAGTGTAATCTGATTTTTTTTATATAAAGCGTAACCTTTAAATTTAATTTAACTCATATGGTTTCCAAATTAACATTTTTTAATAAATTGCAATGCTTATTTATCTATATTTGATTTAAAAAAAACTCACTATGATTTTATTAATAATTTCATGATAATTTTTCTTTTAAAAAGGTTTATGGTACAACAATCGTAAAAACTAACAAGAATTATTTTGTTATGAGATAATTATTTCATGAAAATAAAAATTAATTGCTTCTTAATGAAGCATCCCTTCCCTCACTTTTAAGATTTGATGGAACATGAAAAGTTTTTTTTATGTTACTACATTTTCACAGCGCATGTTCCAAAACTTTTTAGAGGGAGTATAGCCAGAAAAATAAGTTCACTTGAAAGTAATATTTGCATTATGTTATAATAAAAACTATATTTTTTTAATGTGGTTTTGTGATGTATTAACTTATACTTCGCAGCATCCAAATATACAATAAAGGAAGGCGTTCAACTTCGTGTAATGCATGTTTAATCTTTTTTATAGTTTTTCACATAGAAATTAGCAAACAGAAACATTAGTATAACAAGAAAACTTGTAACACAGACGATCATAATATCCATATCTTCACAGCCACTAAGGATGGAGAAACACATATAAGACAATAAAATGACAAATTGTCCCTACAAAGAAAATATAAAATATTAGTAATTGCAAGCATGCCTAACAATTACTAAAACTACTGGTAATTGCACATTCAAAATGAAATTTTTTAAATACACCTTGAACATTCATTGGCTATAAAATGTCTGATACATTTTGTAGTTTCATTCTTCATAAAATAATGAACTCAAATTTAAATTGTTAACTCTAATTATTTATTCCATATATAAATATTATAAGGTTTATATGTTTTCTTACCTTAATTAAAATGTGACAAAAATTTAATGATAACATGTTTAAAATTTCAGACAGTGGTAATGACATTTTAAAGAATTTTATTATTAAAAATACTAACATTTTCTAATGCAGAGAAACATTTTTCAATAATTTTTCTTTGCGGAAACGGTGAAACTACTCGTTGGCAAAATTTAATGACATAAACTCTTTCACGATTACATAACCTTTTAAATTAATATATTTTCCAATAAAGACTCTTTAAAATCAAAAGTTTTTAAGAGTTTTAAAATTCCTTTATTATTTAATGTTCGAGCAATTTAGCATTTTATATTTCGTTTAAACTAATACTTCGAGCATTAAACTTTTATTTATGTATTAATATGCATATATGGCGATATATATTGAATTTTAATTTTTTGAGACTGCATTTTTCCGTTTTCTTTTGGTTCTAGCCATTCTGTCAAATATTGAATTGACATTTCACTTTGATGTGTAGGTAGTTATAGACTGTTAAGGTAGATTTAAAATAACTATTTTTGTAGTTTGTAAAGCTAGCTTACTTCTAACATTTTATGATTTTTTTTTATTTTTGTAAAAACAAAATGAGCTATATTCTCCATGTTTGAGATATTTGTCACTCTATACTGGCTTTTCTCACTAGAGGAACAATTCGACAAGTATGAACTCCAAATCATATCAAATGAAGAAGCTTTGAAAGTAAATTGAGCATACTAACCATTACATTGAAGAACAATGCTAATTATTTAATTTATAATTCAATTTATTATTGAAATAAATGCTTCCATATATTAACATTGTGAATAAGGAATAGGAAGTGAAATGTGAAATGCATCACACTGCAGTCGAATGGTAGGACAGCTCTCTTAAGAAAGAAAGGTTACGGATTCAATCCTTGCCATAGCACGATAAAGGGCGATTGAAACTTGGAAGTCTGTCAGGACAGTTACTTGAAGGTTTTCAGATTTCTCTCCTTGTAGCACATAAATGCGGTACATTATTTATGAAAATACCATGAGGAAGATAGTTTGAGGGATGATTGTTATAAAATCCCTGAAAACAGCTTGAGGTTATAAGGTCTTCACGATGCTAGAACATTACCATAGATAATATATAGCTTTCAAATTTAATATGCATATGATTAGTTTTTTATTTATAAATGTATTTCTTAATAGACAACTTTATTTAGAATTTCAGAAATTTTCATAAAATTAGAAGCTAAAGTTGTATAATGACGAGCAATATGTTTTCTGCTTTTAATAGAAATGATTTTATAGAATGATATTTAAATAGAAACATGTATAATAGCATTTTTTTAGATTAATGTCATTAAATTGATAGAAGGTAAGTATTCATAAAAACAATTTAACAAGTACTTACAACTTGAAGAATTGTGAGATATTTTTTCCATGGATTTATAATTTTCTGGATGCTGGGACCAAAAGCTGCTAATGTGTAGTAAGAATAAGTGCAAACATGAATAAAGGCATTTAAAGCACAGATGAACCCAACGTAACTAGCTATATAGAAAAATATGAATCATTTTATTGATTGAAATATTTAGTTGCTTCTTACAATAAAAATCTTATGCATTACATTTTTTAATGAAATAGCTTTTCTAAAGATTTAAATTTCAAAAGCTTTTATCTAACATTTGTAATACATGAATGTTTTCTACAAAAAATAATATTATTGACAATGCATAATTTACATATCAATTAATTAATAACTACTTATGAATCCTGGATAATATATCATCCGAAAAATTTTATATATTAGTTTTGAGTTACGCTAGATTATATAGTTATGATATTATCAAGTGTTATATAATATAGACCTACAAGCAATTGAATCTTCTTCACTTGAAGTAAATAACATAACTTCTAACTCTGGTCTAGAATAAATGTTGACATAATCGAGTTGAAACGCTTAGAAATGCAGAGTCAAATTAGTCTTCTCATAAGTTTAAAACACTAAATGAAGGATTTAGTACAAAATAATCGGCATTTGTCTGATAAATATTACACTTTTTCAACTGAGGTCAGTGACAAAATGTTCTACCAAAATGTTTAAGTACTTAATTTTTAATGTCTTTTTTATTCTCATAAGCTATTAAACCCATTAATTGACATTTATTTGTGGTGCAAGGAACTCTATAAACTTTTGAGCAGTGGTAGAATTTTGAGTGGTCACATGGTGCATAATCTAGCATTTTGATGAAAATTCCTAGTGAATGCTATTTACTGTAGAATATTCAATCTGATATGAAAATTGGTGGGGCTATTGTAGTAGTATGTGGGATTGTTTCTTATGGATTAAACTTGTTCAGTTAGTTTAAATGACAAGCTTACTTATTTAATGCAGAAATTTTAGACAATAACGTATTTTGGACTCTCTGGAACAGTTCTTTTTTTGTTTAACCTGATAATCTTTATACAGCTTGTTTGACAATTATCAAATTCTAACTAATTGCCTATTTATACTCAAACTTCCTGAATGAAGCCTACAGAACATTTTTGTGAAGCATCTGATGCTTGATTGTGTGCCACACCAAATTAATCAAAAATCAAACGTGAATTGTTTAGTATGCTACAGTAGCCACAATTCTATTGATCACTACTGCAGCACAATAAACAATTCACGTTTGAACAAGTACGTAAAACGTTCACAGACAAAATATAATGGGTATCCTATTTAGAAAAGTTAAATGCTCTAATTAAAAAAAAGTGAATAAACATCTATTAGTTACAATGTAAGGGTTTCTTATTAATAATACTAAATGAACTGTTGTTTTTCGCAAAGTGTACATATGTTTATAAATTTCATTAATTTTTATAACTTATAGCCTTATGAAAACTGTTGTTCCAATAAGGAATAATTTTTAAAAATTCGGCATTCGGTTAGTTATAATTAGTTTGTTGAAAAAGGAGATTATTTTTTTAATCCTGTTAGACTTAGTACTGCAGATGTTTATTTACATTCAATAATATAAGAATAGTATGTTTCTCGTGATTCTGTAAAAGAAACATACATTTACTTCCTCCCAAATGAGAAAGTTTGTCATTCATTTAGTTTGAATTATCGAAACAAATCTTAATTATTCTTTAACATAAGTGTCCTAAAATGATAATGTTTTCTTAAAAAGACTTTTTATCTTTATGAAATGATAAAAAAGCAAAAATGGTAAAACCTTTTGAAAAGTAAAAGCTTGTGACATTTGTATTGTATGTTAGCTGTTTAGCAGCAAACAATTTCCGTAAATGATATTAATAGCAAGTAAATTTAAATAGAAAGTTCATAGTTAAAACAGTAAACACATCTATTTTAAACATTATTTCTAAGCATTTGTTCCTAAATATATAAATATTTTCAATTTTCCAGTATCATACTATTTTACCGAACCAAATAGAATAAACACTTTATGTATTCTTTAAACTTAAATGCAAGGTGTACATAAATATACAATGATACACATTTTGTATATTTAAAGTACAATCTAAATAGATATACAACTCTCTGATATCAAACATTTATATACTTAAATACTTTATTTCTTGAACTTCAGTATAGGAATCAATAATTAATTATACTCTTGGTAGAAGAGTTATTCAAAATTCATAAATTTAAATCGTAATATTAAAAAGTTTAAAATTTATACGATTCAGGAATGTTTTGAATTAAAGAAATAAAATGTTTTTCTAAACCATGCATAAATTACATACTTTATACTTTTATTTTGAAATCATATTTCACGTTTTATAATGTTTTAATACTTTAGTATAATTGAAAGTAACTAAAATACAATCTATAAAATATTATTAAATAATCTAAAATTTATAAATTCTTTGAAATTTAATTATGTTTTTCTGAAACATTTAAACAGGCAACGTTTAAATTTTTTTAAACAATTCTCTCAGCATTACACATCACTCAATAATAGTAGAGCGTGATAACATATAAATTTTGTTACTATTCATTGATTTTTCAATGAAGGAAAAATATTGTTAAAACAAGAAAATATTTACACAACTGCTATTCGAAATTTCTATCATCGAGAAAAACTTCAAGAACGAAATTTTCTAATCATCATATTAAAGATAAGAATTGTGCTAAAAGCTTCAATAGCTCAAATTTGTCAATTTCTCAAGGATACCTAAAGAAAGCTCCGAAAATAGCTTTGTCAGATCATAAACTGAAATTGTAAGAGGTAGCTGATATCTTAAAAAAAGCAAAATTCAGTACATTGTATATAAATATTTGTCCATAAAAGAACGATATCACGTTTTAATGTTTTCAAAATGGATACTTTTGCTGACGGTCGACCAAAAATAACAACACATAAACTATTCAAAGTGCTATTCGCAATTGTTTCAGTACAAAAATATTTTATACTACAAGAGTGTCTATTAATCTGTCGAATAGGTTTCAGTCACCATCAGGCTTTAGCTGAAGAAACAGCTGCTGACAAAAGACATCGAAATTAGCTTTAAACTAAAATATCAACTGAGAAGATTTCACTTTCTACATTTGGGAATGGCATAAAATTTTATTCATTCAAAAATTTGTGAAAAACCGAAAAATGTGTTGCGAATATTATTTGGTGGTAATATTGCAGATGAACGGAAAAATTGTGGTGAAATGATTTCAGTTAGAAGGCAAAAAATGTGATTGGCTCAGTTTCACAAACCTAGAAATGGCAAATTTACATTTACTTAATTTTCTCTCCGAGAGACTAACTGCCCGTTTAAGAAAAAAGAAAGAAAATTAGCCTTAGTGAAGTAGTGATTAGCGAAATAGAACCCTATTTTAGAACAAAGGATAAATAAATTTTTAAAAAGTCTAAAATAAGTGTTGGAATAAATACATCATTTTCAAACGAGAAAGTCAAACTTTGTATAAAATTCTTGATATAATAGTCACACTACCATTAATTGTTTGAAATCATTAATTGACTTCAATTGATAAATATGGGACGATAAGATTTTTAATAAATATACAATAAATATATACACATATATTTGTATAAATCGTAGTTAAATTCTACATCAACATCCTGTGCAGTAATATTCTTACCTAATATTTGGAAATGCAGACCACACCAACACACAAGAAGAACAACACTATGATGAAA
>JAPDSC010127574.1:2045-17996 GCA_026290005.1 Latrodectus geometricus
TTAATTTTTAATACAATATGAAAAAAAGATACAGAAATTTAAACTTTCTATACTGAACATTTTCTAAAAATTAATAAGTTACATGATAAATGCTTTAAATTAGCAGTTACTTTATGTATAATTGAATAATGTTCATTTTGAACTGGATGCATTAGCATTTAATTCCGATAATTTAATACTGCACTTTAACTTATCATTCACAGATGCAATCTCTGCATTAGCAACAGACAGTATCATTTATCCAACTTTCACATCACTGATAGCACATGCTATTTTTTAGTTGCATCATCCAAAAGTTTTTAAGCTACACACTGATTATCAAGCAAATTTTTCTTTTCTTTCTCAATTTCATTAATTTTTTCTAATAGGTGCAATTGTTTAAACTTTTTTTCACAAGTAGCTTCTACATCTTCCTCCTCCTTTCTTTTCTTCTCTAATTGTGTTACATCTTTTGATTTTACCATACATGATGCATATTCTGCATGAGATTTCTGAATATAATGCATCATTTCTTTGGTATATGGAATGGAGGAAACAGAATTGCCATGCATTCGAATAACATCATGACAAATCCGTAAATTTTTTAACTGTTAATTCCGATAAAGAAGCTCTCTCTTTTGTCACAACAGAATTGTTAGTTGAAAAACCTCTTTCTGATTGGGAATTTACATTCAATAATGAAGACATGCTTTAACAACTTTAGAAAGAGTAGGGTATTTTATATAACCACCAGCATCTTTTATATTGAAAAATGCATTCCAATATTTACAGATATTTTGATCATTATCATAATCATTCACAATCAAAGTCACATCTTCATACATGTAAAGAATCCACTCTTCGTTCATCTTATAAAAATCTGAAGAAGTTTTATTCACATGAGGAATATGTTGAATTAATCTGCTAAATGAACTCCTAGACTCTTCCTTTTTTCTATTATAAGGAGACAAACACTGAAGATCTTTGAGTAAAGGATTTGTTACAGGAAGTTTTGAAGCAAATGCTTTGAAGTTGCTATGTAGCAGCATCTGACACTTTGTAGAAATGTTTTATCAGAAAGCTCTTCCTGTATTGCTGTTGCACCATGACATATTTCAATCTTTTTTAAATTTAACCAATTTTTTTCTGAATCAACATTAATTTGTAGTGACTTTACTCCATTTTTTTCACAGATTTCTTCTGGGTTTAAAAATTTAAGTATAATACTGCGAACAAGTTCATTTAATTTACTGTACATCACATGTACTAAAGGTTCGACTTTTTGCATTAGAAGTTCAATAAGGTTCAAAAGTTTTACAAAAAAATGAAACAAAATGCAGATATGCCAGAGTCTTGGGGTCTTTCAAATGTTTTATAATCCGAAGATGTCTATCAGAAAGAGGAGATTTCGACTCTTTAAGTACTTTAACAATGAAATATTCCTTTAGAACATCATATTCCTCAACAATTCTCTCACAAACTGAGCCCAAAATTAACCAACGGCTCTCAACATGGAAGGAAACTATGTCTAGCTAAAGTTTCTTCCAGTATTTCTAACTATAAGGAATGATAATCTTCCCTTCTTGCAGGAGATAGCTTGAAAAATTGATGAATATCTATAGAAAATCCATCAATATTACAACCAATTTTATCAATACCCTTACGCAGTGCTCCATGGATTATTTGTAAGCAACATGTACCCAAATCAATTAGTACTGGTAAACTTTGCTTACTCAGTTCACTATTTATTTGCTTTAAAACAGCTAAATAACTCTTGGCACATCCATTGACAGCTGCATTAATTTTTCTAAATTCAAACCACTATTTTGAATAAAACTTAATAAAATTTTTACAATTTTATGGTCTTCAGCAAAAGAAAAGAGTATATTGAAACAAAAGAGTTTTGAAATACGGACCTAATCCAAAATTAATCCTATACCTGACTTTGTCAGATGATTTGAGAATTTTTGCTATAGAGGAATCATAAAAAATTTCTATGTAAATATTAGCTAAATAATTCAAAGATGAAAAAGAATAATTATTTTTATTGCCATTTAAAGTAAAATGGTTTCAGCTTTAATGGTTTTCTATGATGTCGTTTTGGGAAGCCATGGTTTGTTATTCACTACTACAGTCAATGTCAAGGATTCAGATGCTGTTGATGACTTGATAGTAAATAGTGTTTGATTCTTGTAACAGTTCACAGCTTTTTTGTGTTTTAATTCATCTGCATGAGCAAGCACTTGTCGAAACCCATATTTGAAACACTGAATTTGCTTTTGCATATGAAGCACACTGCAGAAATGAACATAGTCAACACTTCGGCACCAGGTCTTTATTAGGCATTAATTCCCATCTTGCAGTTCCAACCATTTGTCGGAAAATTTTGTTTTCCTAGGCATTTTTAAAGGAAAATTAATTGTTTTCAAAAAATAAAATTCTGAGCTTGCTAGTAAGCATTCTTCAAAATACCTATCAAAATCTTTCAAAATGGCACGATAAGCATTTCACGCATGCGCATAAACGTAGACGAATAATTCTCACAATGTCGCCATCATTGTAAATAGTTGTGCACTACTAAAACAAGAATCTTTGTCTGTAAAAGCACAAAATAGAATTTAATAGTAAACCCAAACCAAAATTTTTTTTGACGTCAGACATTCGTGAGCAATGGCTGAAAACGAGGGAAATACGAATGTACAGCAACCCTATTTCAGGTTTGAAAGAGAACAAAAAAGGGGGAAAATTTTCTATTTCTTCTTGCATAGAAAGCAGTTGAAAGAAAAAATATATTCACCTGGAAGAAAAATTTACTACTGAAAAATATAAAATTAATTAAAATTAAACATTCAAAGGAATGCAATAAAAAACTAAGGAATTCCAGGATTTATTTTGAAAAATAAGGACATTTCAGGACGTTTTTAAAAAATCAGGAATTTCAGGACAACTCTGAGCCCTGATAAAAACATGTACTATAATAACTCATAAAACAATGATAAAAATTAATTATAAAATAAATGCAAGATCTTTCACAGGAAATTTTATGTTGTGGGCAAATAAAAGCACCAATTTTTGTTTTATTACAATGAGAATCAATGTTAATTTCAAATAGTTTTATAGTATTGTTTAAGAACTTCGTTTATATACTGAATTTAAGCCGAAGAGAATACAGATTAGTTGATTACGAATATTAAATTGATAAATGTTGAGGAATTTTTATTAAAAATATGTAATATTAAATTTACTGTAAATATATTAATCTCTGAAAAAGAAATTCTTTATACAGCATATGGATTAGTTCACTTTCATGTGTTTGCAGTTAGGCTGTATACTTGGAAGCTGCATACCTGCAGACAGGGTTATATAGAGATTAAAACTAGTCTGATGAATGATTTCTAAATTAATATGCTTAGTATGGATTTTCAGTAAATTACTAAGCATAATCAATTGATGCCTGAATTTACATAGATTTAATTTCATTTACATAAATCATTCATGTAATTCTTCTGTGCTTAAGGTTACCTTAGATATTTAACTTTATTAAATATACCATATATTTTTAATAGTTAGTTAGGGGATACATTCGAATTTGTTACCAAACAAAATAAAAAGCATTTATCAGCATTAATTGCAATATTCCATTGATTAAGCCACTATTATAATACCATGATATAATTTCTTTGGGGCTATAAAGATGAATGCAGTAATTTTTCAATAATTACAGTTATATCATCCCCAAACATGAAACAGCAAATATTATCATGCCCTGAAATAGTTTCATTGTGGATAAATTATTGGTCTAAATGTAGATCCTGGTGAAACTCCATTTCAAGAGTCAAATTGTATTTACTTATTTTAACATTGTAAACAATGTTTCTTGTTATCAATTCTGAAATAGGAATTAATTATAACATTTAAATAAATCTTTACTGCCAAATTTTATCCAATGCCTCTGAACATACCATTTTGATAACACAGGCAATAGAATGATGAACTTATAAGTAAAAGGATGCTTGGTTTTCAAGCTCTTATTTAAAAAAATCAGCATTTTTATTCATTCTTCCACTCTATTAAAAAATAGACAATTTACAGAAGTTGATAAAAAAATTTAACACTTATAAAGGATTTATAGTAGCATATCTTTAGCACTCAATTCATTGTATTATTATATCTCTCAGCTTATTTAAAATGCACATATAATATTTAAAATTCAGATAAGTAATATGAATAAAAAAAAGAGAGGTGATAAATTTTTGAACATTTTTTTTTTTTTTAACTTAGACAAAGAATAATACACAAGAAATTTGGCAAACCCTAGGTGCTAGTACAGTAATAAATGCACCAGATATGCTTTAATGAGCCAAAATATTTTCTTGCATTTTAAGATATAATGTGATTGTGTACATGTGAGACATTTGTTTGGAGTGTAACTCTCGAAGATTTGACGTGTTTTATTTTCATTTGACTGTAAATTAATCATGTGAAGTGGTTAATTTAGTTTGAAAACATTGATTTCATATTTGCTCATATTGCAAAAATTCTTTTGAAAATTAAATTTTAATTTAAGCTTGAAGTGAAATTTTTATATCAAAGTGTATTAAGCAAAATTTATTTTGAAAGTTTATTTTACGTTACTAGAATGATTTTTCCATATTTTATTATCAGACTGTTGGGAAACATAAGACGTTTTTTAGATGAGGGCTTCATACACTGTTAATTATTGTTTGAAGTTTAAAGGCCTGGATACAAGTACTCATACAAATACCATAGAAGGTATCTAATCTGTAATTAAGAGATCTATTTGGGATGCAAATCAATTTTTGGAGGAAGTAAAAATTTTTATTTTTTGACCAGTGTCGACGATTCTTCAAGAAATAATAGAGTACTTTTAATTCTATATTTGATTAATTTTACTGCTAAAAATAAATGTAATATTTTATGTAATAGATTAAGTATTGTTGATGAATATTTGAAATATGGGTAATTAAATGTATTCAGAATTGTAATACTTGTTAATTAGAAACTAGAGTTTTCCTAAAAAATATATGTTATTTATATATTATAGATTTAGCTTTGTTGTCTAGTTGTCTCTTTGGGTAGATTGCATTACACTGATATTTTTTAAGGTGGGTGCTATTGCCTGATTGCCTCCAGTCTCAGATTATCTGATATTTAGTTTATATTAGTTTTTTTTAATATGTAATCTTTGTGAAATCAACTTCTAGTTATTATTTTTGTAACACTTCAGTAGTAATTATAATAAAATATTCAAAATTTAAAACAGCATGAGATTGCAATGTTTACAGTTTGAATTTGAGCACGATTGATATTTTGAAAACCATATATTGTGCAAGATGATGTAATTCAGATTAACAAAATTTGCAAGAGATGCTTGGTTCGAAAATTTGAAATCGTACCAAAATTGTATTTGCTTGTAGGATTTTCTCAAGAAATTTATTTTGCATGCATATAATAAACAATGAAGTGTAAAACTAGTTTATTGAAAATGCACAAATATAAATAAATTTATAGTATAAAAAATAATAATAAATAAAAAAAAGCATTTTGCAACACTTTACTTCAAAAAAATTTTCATCTTGGACTTTTAAAACTTAAATATTGAAACTAATTGTATCTTTTAAAATGAAAGAAGAGCAGCTTTTAGACCTGCAGTAAACTTTAATGCATATTGAAAATTATCATATACAGGAATTCTGTCTAAAACAATAGGATACACTAACAAATGATTTAGATGCAGCTCAGAAAGATGCATTCAATTTTTATTCTATTAAAAAATGCATATTTTATAAACATATATTAACTTTTCTTAATATTTTAATTAATATTATTTCTGGAAAAAACTATTTTTTATATTCAGCATTCTTATATCAATTCTTCCTTTAAGTAGTGTTTTATTTTTTTGAAAATTTATAATTAAGGAATTTTTAATTAATAAAAAAATACTAGTAATCAGAATAGGAAGAAACTTGAAAATACTTGTGATTTAAAAAAAAAACTATTATAATAAATTTATTATATAAGTTGTTAATACAGTAAAATAGTATCAGAAAAATTTTCTTCGAAATAAAAGGGCTTTAATATAGAAGTTGATATTACCTAAAATTTTCACAAAATACTTTCACAAGGATTAAATGAGCTTCCATTAATATTTTAAAATATATAAATAAAATACTCTGTTATAAGACTAAAGCAAAATATAACTTTTTATACAAAGAAATCCTATATAATAAAAATATTAAAATAAATTTTTAAATGAGATATAACTAAAATAGATATTATACAAAATTGAATTCATTTACCTCCTTTTTAAATCGCAATAAATGGAGAAATAAATTATTTGATGTTTTATAAAAATAATCTTCAACATGTTTTCGGCAAAATCCTAGAAGACTATGCATACAAACATAAAGCCCGTTATCAGATTCCTGTATAAGAAATTAATTTAAAAGAAACACTTAAAAGAGTAAATCATATTTTATAAAATATGATAATTAATATAAAGTTCATTAATATAAACTTAACACTTATGAATAGTGAAAAAAAGGTTTTAAACATTTAACAAGAATATGAAAAACTTTATTTTAAAATAAATCACCTTTATTATATAGTTTACTCTTTCTTAAAACTCCATAATGCTACTTTTATTAAATATTTAGAATAATTTCAGTGAAACTTGAATTATTATAAATCATTGAAAATAATCAAACTTAGAAATGTTTGTTACAATATTCAACAAAGTATAAACCAGTTACAATATTCAATAAAGTATAAACTTATGTCCATAGGTACACAATTAAAACTTTATTACATTATTATTCATAACATTATTTTTATTATTTCTCATATCAATTATTTAGAAAGTTACAGGAAAAGTTTCATCACCACAAATAGTATTAACAAAATACTGAGAAATAAGCATTTACATTTAATATGTACCAGACTTTGCACATATTAATGGGTAAACTGCTGACTGACAGTAAAATATTTTGCATATAGTAAAGCCAAATTAACTGCAATTTTGACAATATTTTTTGCACGCAAAAGACAGATATGATGTAATCCCTCCTAGTGGTGGAACGTTCTTTTATAATTCATCTAAGAACCAAACTCCCAAGTGATAAAAGATGATCAAAGCTAAGGGAATTCCTACATTTATATTCTAGAAAGTTAATATTTTTGACACGAAGTATTTTTATATGATATATCTGAGTTAATGATATTCATTAACAATTGTATAATTTTAAGAGCAATTCAGGAAAATTTCCAGTGACTTCTTAAACAATAATCTTTATTGATACTTGTCTTTATTTTGAACTATTTCTTTTTAACTTATAAATTTCTTTTCATTATTATTTTTTATGAATGACTTTGTAAATACTCTAGGTTTTGGATCAACAGATTTTCGAATAAACTACTAAATAAATTTTATTTTCTTGTAAAAATCTTTTAAACAAAATTACTATTCAGAGTTCAATAGATGCCAATTCCTCATACACCAACAAAAAATTAATCATAAAATAACTTCATGTGCCATCCTTCTAAATTTTAAATTATTTTCATTAGGCTGAATATCAAAGTTTCCAGAAATATAATTTCATTATGTTTAGTTTTAGATTCTTAGTATTTAGGGAGTTTCTTTGCTATTAATAACAGGCTCCCAATTAATCTTACAGCATTGTTCCATTTATAAGTAAACTCCACAAATGCATACATAATATTTCATTTTATGTGAAATGAATCAAACAGAATACTAGTTTCAGAACTGATAACTATGCTATATACCAGGGGAGGCCAAACTTTTGGGATCCGGGGTCTACTCCACATTTAAAAAATCGCAGGCGGTCTACCAATGTCAGAACTTAATTAACGTACATATTTATTACAAGAAAAAATGGTAAATTATGTAATTTTTCTAAAAAAAACTTAATATTAATATTTACAAAATAAAAATTTACTGACGAAAATAATCATAGTATTCCTATATCAAAAAGTGACCATCCTATTCATTTCGTTTAGTTGAAATTTGGCACTGTATATGTGCGACAAGTTTATCATATTATGGCTGGTACGAGCTTATTGCAATGCATAAACACGAAATTAAGTGTTCATTTGTTAAATGCGACTAATGTTTGTTTTTTATTTATTGTTGAAAAAGCAGATTCTCAAAGATACCTTGATCCAAAGTATGATTTGAAAGACAAAATCAATTTGAAAATATTTGGAAACGTTTCCTTAGAAATTAATTTCCAAAAATCAGTATCGCTTAATATGCTCTGGATTTAAGAAATATATTGCATCTTAATTAAATAATTTCTTCCTTGATCGTGACTGATGTGATATCTATTAAATGTCCTATTTTTCAGATACGTTGTCCATCAATGTTGACATTTTCATTGTGACAATGTCTATCAATTTTGACATTTTCATTAAATGAAAATATCTTAAAATTTATTTATTTCAACCTAATCAAGTAAGTGAATCTTCTTTCAAATTCTTCAAACAAAACAAGTAAGCGTTAAGCAACATTTTCGAAGTCTCGGTTTGGATTATGGATGCACTCTTCCTCCATGTTTTTGAAGTTTCTCATTTAATGTTTTCTTAATTGAGTTCTTTCTTTCTATAGTTTCTTTGAATGTTTTAATCGCACTCATCATATCCGTTTTAGGTTTTAAATAGTAAACCTTTAATCATAAATCTTTAAATCGTAAATCTTTCACAGTTTGTTTTGGGTTTTAAAGCTTAGACTGTAGTAAATTTCTATTTTAAATAATTCATTGATTCTATGTCATAAGTCATAAATTAATTTGTTAGTATCCGAGGTCATTACCGGGATGGTCGCGTGGACTACATAAAATGCTTTCGCGGTCTATCAGTCGACGTCTTGGCCATCCCTGCTATATACAATGGATAATGCAAAATAACATAGGTAGTTCAGCTTATGATTACAAATCTTTGTATTCAAACAAATTTGTACAAATATTATAATAATTATTTTTCCATTCAAGCTTCTGACAAAAATTTTAATTCAAGTCACCAAAGAAAAATTAATACATGAATTTTTTTTTATTCACAAAAATTATTTTGTTTATAATAAATCTACAAATTTCTTGTTGACTTCTTAATTTAGCAATTCCCAAATATTAAAATTTATGGTAAAAGCTAAAAAAATGGTAACAAGTCAAAACTGACACTAACAATCAAGAAACACTGAAATTTGAAATACATGAAATCAGTTATGAAAAAGTCTAGAATACCAATGGATTATTATTTTGTTATATGCCAATTATTATGCATCACAAGTGTGTCGATTGTTTAAAGCTACATAAAATAAGAATTACAATTATAGTCCAAGACACAGATTATTCATATAGATCTATTTTTATTATTTAGATAGCAACCATTTTTATTTAATTAGAAAGTTTTTTTAAACACTCCTTTTAGTAGTTATTAATATTTAATATTTGAATACATTTTTCTAACACACCTCAATAGTATATAATCTAATTTCATCATTAATTTGCCTATTGTAGAACTGAGTCACATTTGAAAGAAACGTATTTGATGTTCTTTCAATTGTGACTAATAAAAATAATTACATAAGACAGGCGACAATTTTTTGTCACAAATGAAATCTCTTGCAAAAAGATTATATTTTTCTAGAAATTAAAAATAATATTGATTTCAATAGGATAAAATATCTCAATATCACTTAATAAAATATTAATCACTTAACAAAATATTGACTTTAATGTACATCTAAGATTTTAAAATTTATTATTATTTTGAAATAGAGTTTACTTAAGGAATTACAATTATAAACACGAACTTAGGAGTTGCGTGATTTATATAAGCAATTTTTCATTGAAACAAAGTTACTTTCAAATATATACTGCGTTATCAGAAATTGCTTGTAATAACTAATAGCGAGAAAAATTTCAAAATTCCTTTAAGAACATTTCAATTTAAGCAATAAATAAGTAAACATTTAAGTATATATTCATACATTTACTTTGAACATAAAATAACTTAATATAAGTTAAGCAATACAAACGTGACGGTTAGATAAACATATTTGCAGAGGCTAAAATATAAATATGTATAAAGAAGAATCATAATATAAATACCGGTGTATCAAAGCAAAGCACGCATTCTTCTTTGTAAACTTTGTTATCATTAAAGAACGAGAAATTAGTATTTATTTTACCAGACGAAAACACAGCAACAGCAGTAGCAGCCATAATTATTTTTGTTGATTGAACCGGCGAAAGTAGAAGTCGTAGTATTTCGAAAGATGACACTGCATAATAGTCAAGTAATAAATTCCTTTTATAAGGAATGGCTTTAGTTTAAAGTTTTGTGATTTTTTATTGACGTCAATAATTTCTTTTTTTTAATTTAACTTATTATTCAAAACCTTAAATAATTTAATGATTATTTTCTAACTTAACTGTGACCATGGAATTCATCGTATCTTCCAGCAAAATAAACAGAGTTCGGTATTGACGTACTTAAAAATTAATATAAAAAAATCTTTAAATACATTCAATTAAAACTATGGCTTCCGTTGCAGAACCTCTTACGCTAGAAAGGGATGTCAAAAGAGCAATTGAACTTCTTGAAAAACTTCAAAAGAGCGGTGAGTTACCAAATCAAAAATTAGCTGCTCTTCAGAAAGTCTTGCAGAGCGATTTCTGTACTGCCGTTAGAGAAGTTTATGAACATGTATATGAAACAGTAGATATTTCGGGTAGTCCTGATATCAGAGCTAGTGCAACTGCAAAAGCTACTGTAGCTGCCTTTGCTGCTAGTGAAGGACACGCCCATCCTAGAGTAGTTGAACTTCCCAAAACTGATGAAGGTTTGGGTTTTAATGTGATGGGTGGCCGTGAACAAAATTCTCCTATTTACATTTCCAGAATTATACCTGGAGGTGTTGCTGATCGACATGGTGGTCTAAAAAGGGGTGACCAATTGTTGTCTGTTAATGGAGTTAGTGTAGAAGGAGAAAACCACGAAAAGGCCGTGGAATTACTGAAAGCTGCTCAAGGAACAGTGAAATTAGTTGTCCGTTACACCCCAAAAGTGTTGGAAGAAATGGAACTGCGGTTTGACAAGCAGAGAGCTCTCAGACGTCGTCAAAATCATTAATTTTGTACTTGATTTGAATGTAATATAGGAGAATTTGGACTTGTTAAAAATGAGGCTGAAAATATATATAATGATAGCATCTTGTAAATGAACTATTGAGTTTTTAAATGCTTGAAACCATCAGGTTACTTTTGGAAATTTCTAGGTGATTCGGGAAACACAATGGTGTTTGTTCTCTTTATGCTGTTCAGTGCTATTATTACAAATTATTTATCAGTAATCTGATTTTGCATTTAGAGATTTTTAGCTAGAAAATTTATCCCATTATATAATTTTATATATTGATTTGCATGGATGACAATGACTGAATAGATTTTTGTAAAAAAAAAAAAAAGCACATTTTTATATTGTAAGTAAATTAATATAAAAATCTTATGCTTTTACTTTTTATCGAAATCAATTATTTATAAGTTTTTCACTAAAACAATAGAAAATGTGTTAATAGCAACATATATCTTCAAAATTTTATTACAAAAAAAAATATTTTTTACTTTTTAAAACTTTATTCACATTTAACAAGAATAAAATATAGTAATATTCTCAAATATATATTTTATTTCTCAGATATATAATTTGATATTTAAAATTTATAAATAAATATAAATGTACTAAATTAATTCACACTCCTCCCCTCATGCTGTCTGTTATTATGCTTCTGCAATAAAATGTAGACATTGATTGTAAATAATTGGCACCTTATACCTTTTGTTTAATTAAATTTTAAAATTCATTTAATATCTGTAAATTAGTTTTAGTCTGTACATTATTTAAATCAATTAAAATTGTATGAAAGAAATTCATTTTAAAATATCAACTCTGATAATATTTTTAAGTAAATTTTGTTGGGATTCCCAAATTATTTGTAAATAATATATATATATATATATATTAATATAAAATTGGACAGTGTATGAAAAATTGCTTGCTGCGCCAATTTTTCTTTTAATAGTTTGTTTTACATTCATCATTCTTGTGTTTTTACATTTTTATTAAGAATTCCATATTTTCAACATATATTCAGTTTAACAATGTGTGTATTTATCATTCTAATATATTTATATTTTGCTGAATTTTTTCCTTGGCAGTATTAATTTGGGTTATTTATGTCTGGTTAATTTTATATAGAGTACTATTAAAATATACATTTGTAACAATTTTATTATTGTGTTTTTTCTTATTTTCATATGACTTACAAAGTTCTCTTAATATCATGTTGCTTATTTCTAATGATTTTTTAAATGTTAAACTCATTTACAGCTTCTATTAAAATTTTATTTTTTATCTACATTTTAAATAAAAATATGGTTTTAAATTTTACATGAAAATTAAGATAGGTTTGGATTTTAATTTAATATAGTCGAAATAAATTTTTTCTCAATTTCTTACTTACAAAAATACTTATTTGATTTAGAATTTTATCAAACTTATTTGAAAGATTTTTTATATGACTTCAAAATTGAATATGAAGAAATAATCCTTTATAAAAATTGGTGTTGTTGGATTACTCTGCAAAAAAAAAAAAAAACATGAAAACAAGAAAATAATAATATGCTTCTATGAACATGAGGACACAAAATTCTTCATAAAACATACTGAAACAAATTTTTATAATAAATGATTTACTGAATAATTAAAGATTCTAATTAATTGACTTACATTTACATAATTTATTTAAGCAAAATTAATTAATTTTAATCTTTATTAATAAATTTATTTATAAAATAAATCTTTATTAATAAAATAAATTTTAATCTTTATTTTTGTTTTTAATCTTTTCTGTGATCTTTTAATGTTTATGAGAAACATGACTTTCATTTTGAAAAGGTTATTGATGATAAATTTATCTGAAAATCTTTCATGAAGATTTTCTAGTTATAGATTTGATTCTAGGATTGATTATATACTAATCTAAAAATTGTGGAAAAGATAAATCTTACCTTTTAGACATTAACAATACTTTTAAACCTCTTAAAGTAGCATTGATTTTTTACTTTTTGATTTGCAATTCAATTTTTATTTTCCTGTACTTTTTGTATTTATTAACTAAACTAAGTTGAAATAATGAGAAAAGTGTTATGTTATACATATTGTAGAAAATTGATATATTGGTCGGAAATTTATTAGTATAATGTTCTAAAAGATTTCAGGAGATGAAAATGTTTTCAAAATTATTTGGAAAAAATTATTTTTAGTACTTTGTTTGCTATAAAGTAAGTAAATCAAAAAAATGTATTGAATTATATCTTGCTAATTACCTTTTTTTCTTTTAAAGTAAATTACATGAGAAACTGTTAAGCCCTAATTAATTTGCACGAGCTAAAAAAGCTACTTTAAATTTCTTTCTAAAATAAATTAGTTAACAATTATAAAGTACAAGGACATTAATAAAGAAATATTTAAATTTCTATATTAATATAGGAAAGTATAAGTGAAGGGAAATGATTGTACGAAAGTATCTAATTTAAGGTAAAATATAGAATATCATATTTGAAACTTTTTGTTTTATTCTCCGCTATAGTAGAGAAAATTTCTCAGAATATCATTACTTGAATATTCTAAAAACAAGATATTTCAATTCAAACTAACAAGTTTTGGATAATTGTAAATCATGACTGATATTGTTTGAAATGTATAACAGTGTGAAAAAACAAAATCTGTTGAATTTTAATTTACTTTAAAACGGAATTTTAAGCCAGACATATTTAATAAGTCTTCCAATTTTCTGATTTTAACTTTTAACCAATTATCCAATTTTTTTTGTTATTTTTCAAATTCAAGAAATTGAACTCTTCAAAACTTGAAAAGATATTTGTAAGAGAGAAAAATGAGCGAGATAGCTGTCTGCAATAGCATATTTTCTGAAAGATGCTTACAAAATTTGCTTTCTGAATTTTACATTTAGTTCAGAACATTTCTAATATAAGAACTTTTCATAATAAATGCCAAATTAGTGTTGAAAATTTCTTGATATATTGAAAAAAATATGTTAATTTTTCAAAATATTTTCATTTCATTGAATTTTTTTTTATTTGTAATTTTCGTTTTCCATACTATGGTTTAAAATGGATTCCAAAACATGACTAAATTCAAATCTGGTAGAAATTGAACTTTCTAATTTTTGGACAGGAGAATCATAGAACTGACCTCAATGAACTGTCAATTTGGCTTTTTATGAGTGAAGTACATTTTTCTATACTGTTGACAAAGATTTACCTAAAATATAATGTCTATTGTAAGACAAAACATTAGCTTTTTATTTTGAAAAAAAAAACAAGAAAATTTAACAGAAGAACCTAGATGTCAATTAAAATCTAAATCCTTTAATTTGAAAAGTTAACATTTAAAAAAGGAACATTTTGTGTGGAAGAAAAAACATTAGAGCAAACTATACATGGTAACAAAGTATATAGCCATTTTCTCGATTTTCACCCAAGAGATAGTGTAATATCTTGATAGATTGTTCTATATCTGTAATAGGCATATCACATGAAAAAAAAATGCTCCCTGCGCTTTTTTTTTTTTTTTTTTTTTTTTTTTTTTTTTTTTTTGTAAAGCAAGAAATGCATGATTTGTGAAGTCAAAGAAATTGCTTTAACACTAATACGTAAATGACACATTATGCTTACTGAAGCTATGAATTTATGAATCGGTATATTTGTTAAACAAAAAGTAGCAAACTTTTTTTCTCCCATAGCTGTTATAGCAGGAAAAATCTCTAAAGATAATTAAAATTCATTTCAAAGACTAACTTAAGTGAAATAGTTCCATTTAATACATTTGAACTAATTATATGTAAAAATTTCAAAACGTTTCCCAGTTTAAAGTTCCTCTTACAAAATCAAGTAATGTTAACATATGATTTGAGATAATGATCTTAAATATTCAACATTGGTGGATAAATATTTTCTCAGTACAAAAATGGATTTATATATTATGTTTTATTTTCATGTAAGAATAAATAAATAATGCATGCCTAATATAACAAACTTGTAAAAATATACATAATTTAACACACGGTTTCCTAAACTTTTTTTGATGTGGGAACCCCATAATATTTACGAAAATTTTGCGGGATCCCATGAACATATCCAAATCCGACACGTTAATCATTGTTAGTTTCTCCACATGTTCTGCATTTGCAGCTTTAACAAGTTAACTTAAACATTGAGACATAAAGCAATGTGATACGTTTAAATAAGTAACAAATTTAAAACTATAATACAATGATAAAATTAAATTACTTGGTTAAGGTCAAACATTAACTACAATCTTTCTATTAAATGCAGTCACTAAAAAAATCCATTGATTTCTAATAGCACATATATAAGGACTTGTAAACATTTATTAATCACGTATGAAGAAAGTAAAATAAGCGTTCGTATTATGAAAAATTCTTCGAAACATTTTCGTTTCTTCCTGTTCTGCATTGTTTTTATCTATTTTCAGATACATTGTATTTTTATATTTGTAATTGTAAAATAATTATAAATTAAAGAAATACTAAAATTCTTAAAATTTTTGAGGATCATGGCACACAGTTTCTGATCTAGAAAAATGTTTAGCTAAAGCTAAGAAATTTATAATTTTGATATGATTTGAGGAGATAAGAAAATGAATAGTTATAAATAGTTCAGCGCTGACAAGACTTGTTTATACAAGTTTGTTGCCAGCGCCATTGAAGCGCTTTTAAATTTGCACTGATAGCTTTTTTTAAGAGCTTCAAATTTAAGAATGTTATAATTCGATTTTCAATTTCGATACTCGAAATTTCAAAGAAAAAATCAAAAAGTATTAAGTGAAAAA
>JAPDSC010127577.1:0-17387 GCA_026290005.1 Latrodectus geometricus
GCAAGGATACCGTTTGCATTCCACATCATCATTTTGAGATTATTAAAATTTTTATTTATCATTATTGGACTCAGTTATGCTTAGGGCTTTCAGTAAAATATTTAGTTTATCGGTAGTGTGGATGTTTTTTTTTTTCCAGAATGGGGACTGCACTGAGTAGGGCAGGATATTCTTTAAAAATAATATTAATTTCTTTTATAAGTTTGAGAACTACACTTATATTGTCCAAGTTTCCAATTTCAGTTAAGGGGTTAGTGGTAGGAGCAGGGGATGTCTTAGGTTGCTGGGGGATGCTCTGTGCAGTGGCCTGGGCAAATGTATAATTTATAATTATAATGTATAATTTATAAGTTTAGTAGGCATGACTGTTGATCGTTGAGATTTTTTATTTTTATTTAGGGGGTTGCTGGGGCAGCTTCCATATGATGCTGTGTGACTATTGCCACAATTTGCACACTTAGGTTTTACGAGTTTTTTATGTGGGCAGCTCCTAGAAGGGTGTTTTTCACCACATTTGACACAATTTGCCTGAAGATGGCGTATGGACGAGTTATGTCCAAAGGCCTGACAGTTATAGCATTGCACAGGCCTGTTGTTGATGTTTTTTCGACTTTTATAATTACATGTAATATTTCGTTAATTTCGTATATTTTATTAGCTATCTCGTTATTGTTTAAGGTGATTAGGAGACATGGTATGGGTTCCTTGACTCTGTGTTTTCTCATCACCGCTACTGCAGCCACGTCAAAACCTCTTTCAGTTAATTCATCTTTCATTAGTTCTACAGGAGTAGAGCTAGGTAAACCTTTAAATACCACTTTGAGTGGTTTTTCGTGACGATTTTTTATAATAAGGCATTCAATATTGCTATCAGTTAAGTGCCTTGTGATTAATCGATGAGTTTCAGATGAGGTTGGGAGAATTTTAACATATTCACCCGAGAGCTTGGCACACCATCTTTGCGTCGTGTCATTTGATGGATCGAGGAAATGACGAACCCTTCCTCTATGAGTTCATCTGATATATCATTAATTTCGGTGTTGGCCAGCAAGTCTCTGATAACCACTTTAATAATTTTGTCTTCCGGTACAGCATAGGTGTGATACGTGACATTAATGTTTTCAAGTATTTTAATCGCCGCTCTGTGTGTTTTGGCGTCTGAGAATTTCACCTTTAATTCGTAAAATGTGGCTTTTCCTGTATATCCTGTCAATTTGGCTTCGGTGAAAATCTTGTCAAGTTGTTTCCAGGTGTATCTGGAGTCACGAATGACTATTGGAGGGATTTTACGAAACAGTTTGGCAAAGGTGGGTGCTTGGGAGTCTTCATTCCTAGAATTTTCGATGTTCAATTCTGTTTCCAGGTCCAAATTTGGTGTATTTGTTTCAGGTTCCTGTAGTTGCGGTTTTTTACTGGTTTTAGGTTTATCTGAGTCATCAGAATGTTTTCTGGTGCGCTTAACTGGAGGAGTTTTTGTTGAGGTAGGTGTTCCATTCAGTGCTTGGAATTTATTTTCTGTTGGAATATCTGTAGAGTATTCAGGGGTGTTATCATCATCCATCATTTCTATGTTATTAACTGGTGTTGTTTTTTCAGTTTTTTCCCGGTTTTGACTCTTTGCATCATGTCCGAGAAGTTGATCAATTTGCCTCGTGCGGCGGCTTTATCTTCATTCATAAATTCGTTGGAATTAGTAATATCATGTATCATAGTGCTGATTTCGTCCAAACGGTCGAAAAGCCTGTCCAACATCGTCTTTTGTGTGGCGCGGAATGCGTCCTGTCCGAGTCCATAAAAAAAGGAAGAAAAGAGAGACAATGTCGAAAAGTGACCGTTCAGGGACTCTGAAACAGAGTGTGAACACTGGCCAAAAACGAGAATTAGGAAATAGCAGAAAGCGACCACAGGAACCCAGGACTAAGTTAGCTAGGTGTGTGCACGAAGAATGTCTTGAAAAAGAAAAATCTAATATGCGGCACTCATAAAAAGGAGAATATTCACATTATAGGTTTTATTGAAAAGAGCGACCAAGAGAATATCTAATCTTGAGTCGAAAGTCAAAAATCGCTCAATGTTCCTAAGCCAACGGAAAGTCAGGGGATAATTTAATTCACAAATGTTATTATGAGAGCAGTATCTGAATTCAAAATTTAGATTCGATTTATTTACTAATTCTATGGGCATTATTAAGTCGCATTATAAACCACTCATATCAATACTTTGCCTACGTACATCAAATTTAGACTGCGTAAGCTTTTACATATAAATTACATTTGGATAAATGTTACAGGTGTATAGTTTATTTATTTATTTAATTTCAGACAACTGTGTGCCTGCCCGAAGGCATCTACACATTCATCGGAATTATCCAGGTCGCAAATTATTAAATTGAGATTAGATTATCAATTTGAGTTAGAAGATTAGGCAAAAGCCTTGGAGATAATTGCATCTGACATAAAGAAAGCTGCAATTGGCCGGACTTGATTATCCCCAGGAAGATTGTGCGCTTCAAAAAGGTGATTAATATTTCCTGCTCTGCACTTGGTTGCTTGTTTATAAAAGCTGATATTTAATTTGGCTATGTGCTCGGTTAAATTTTCAAGCTTAAGATCTTTTCGGATGTTTTTATTTCTGATGAAATAAGGTGCATTTACCATGTACCGGAGCATTTTGTTCTGCATGGTATTCAGGATATTGGCGTCAACTTGAGTGACTATTGGTCTGATAATGGAGATATAGAGAAGTCTTTTCATTTTAAGCGGTGTTTTAGAGAATTTTCCCAGTAGAGATTTAAGTTTATTATAGGTATACCAAGCTGTAGAAATTTTAGCTTTAATATGCTGTGTCCATGTGAATTGGCTATTTATGTTAACACCTAAATACTTTGCTTGTTTAACAGTTTCAATCATTTGACCAAAAATATATAAATTATTTGTATTAGGATGCTTTCTGCTTCTTCTTTTAATAATGAGTAATTTTGATTTGGATGCATTAATGGAAACTTTCCATTTAGTACACCATTCTTCAATGTCAATAATTTTATCTTGAAGTTTTGAGATGGCAAGATTTGGGTTTTTAGAGCGTACAACAATTCCGGTGTCATCAGCGTAGAAGGCAGTAATACTGTGGACATCATCATTTATTGGAAAATCATAAGTGTTGAAAAGGTAAAGCATAGGTCCAAGTATGCTACCTTGCGGGACTCCAGCTTGTATACCTCTGGTGGTGGAGAGACAATTGTTGTGTCTAATATGAAATTTTCTGTTCATCAGATAGTTATTTATAATTAAAATGAGGTTTGTTGGTATCCCAATATTGCGAAGTTTATAAATTAATCCTTGATGCCAGACTCTATCGAATGCTTTTGCAACATCAAGCATAAGAAAAGCAGATTGTTCTTTGAGTCTGAAACCTTTACCGATGAATTCGAAAAGTCGGAGTAGTTGTTTTGTAGTTGAAAGTTCTTGTCTGAAGCCAAATTGTTCAATTGGAATCAGAGAGAGATATTGTTTGAATCTGTTGTAAATAATTCTTTCAAATATTTTAGAAAGTGTAGGCAAGAGGCTGATCGGTCGATGATTTTCAGGAATAGTTGGATCTTTTTTAGGTTTGGGGAAAAGAACAATTTGAGCTTCTTTCCATACATCAGGGAAGTAATTTTTATTAAGACATGAGTTGAAGAGATTTGCTAAATTCTTTAGGTAATTTGGTGGTAGTTTTTTAATCATGAGATTTGAGATTTTGTCATGCCCTGGAGCTTTACGATTTTTGAGTTTGGAGATAATATTAGAGATTTCTTCAATGCTGGTGTTTTCAATGGGATAGGTTTGATTGTTATTAATAAATTCTTCATTATTTTGAAGTATATTAGTAGTAAATTCAGGATCACTGGGAGAGATATTATTTTGAAATTGTGATTCCATTACATTTGCAAAAACTTCTGCTTTTTCATTGTCAGGATAAATAAATCCTTGCTGAGTTAAGATGGCTTTATTGATATTACGATCTTTTTTAAGAATTTTGCTCATATTCCAGATAGAGTTATCAGTTTTGTTTAAAGAGGAAATCTTTTCTTCCCAGATAGCAAGTTTATGTGCTTGACATTTATTTTTAATTTCCCTGGTTAAAATATTCATTTCTCTTTTTAGGAGCGGATCTAAAGTTCTTTGAAATTGTTTTCTAATTTTGTTTCTTCTTTTAATAGTATGTTTGATATTAGGAGGCAATTGAAGATAGTTGTTGATGTATTTGGTTTTTGTTGTAGAGTCATTGTATGCAGATTGAAGTTCATTTGTCAGCTTAACAATTTGATTATTTATTTCTTCTGTAGAGTTAATAACTTCATAAACATTGTTTGCCTAAAGTAATAAGTTAATAGATGCCTTATATACATAATCTTTCACTGATGTATTGCTTTTTCCGTGCTTTAAACTTATTTAGATCAAATAATTCCCTCTGCAACAGATTGATCTTAAAGATATTTATCTCAAATTATCGATCATTAGATTCTTTTCTCACTCGTAAGTTAAACACTATGTAATTTTTATATATATAATAAAATTGCAATTCATATATGATGATAAATATTTCAAAAATGAATTATTAATCTATAAAAAATAACGTTTAATGCATCTGGATTTATCTAAATTAAAAAAAATGGATGTATAATCTTACTATTAGGTAACACATCAGGGAAGATTATTATGAGCATAATCTTTCCTGGTGTTGCCTTTTCCCTGATTTAAGCTTATTTTGCTTAAATAATTCCCTCTGCAAAGGATAGATTTTGAAGATATTTTTCTCAAATTATTAATCATTTGTTTCTTCCCTCACTCCTAAATTAAATACTGTGTACTTATGTAACTTTATATATTAAAAGTGCAAATCATATATCCTCATAAATATGGCAAGAAATTAACTACTTATAAATAAAAAACGCTTAACATATCTGGATTTAAATAAGTGGGAACACATTTTTTTAAATAATTACTGAAAAATGTTTAATTTCCATTATTTATAAACATAAATGTGAGAATCAAAAGTCATTTTTAGCGTAGTAAAACTTTTGTATATGATATATATTATATTGTTCGTATGATATATATTGTTCGGAAAGTAATTTTGTTGTTTATGAAAACGTATGAAATATTTTATTGAATTTTATTACCTAATCTAATCCAATAACTTTTGCATCTCGCAGTAACATGATTTCTTATTCATAGAATGGTTGGTTTTAACAAGCAAAAACAGGTCCAGGAGGGAAAAACAAAATTACTTACCTTATAACCCAATACTTCTACTTTACATCTTAATACCATCATTATGGAACTAGTTGTGCAGAACTTGGAGAAAATTACCCATATCTTCTCTGACGTAATTTTAGATTCCTGATCGTTGTTTGATGAAAGCAAAATTCAGCTTCAACTTGTTTTCTTGGTAACACCCTTTGTGGGTTGTGCATGACTCAGAAACAGAGAGACCATTATAAAGTTCGAAGAATACTTTTTATCCATAACTGGGTGTATTCTTTTGCAGTTTGTAAGGCATTTCATTATTTATCACGTGCAAGAAGCGATATTTCAACAAAACTTGTTATTTTTTTAACGACATTCACACTACATCACATATTTAGAACTAGTTTTAAACACCAAAAGCTCAGTGAAATAATAAGCACCACGATGTTGCACATGTACCGTATTCAGAACTTTCTATATATTTTAATAGTATGCCCTAACTATATTTGCTGAGATGAAATGATTTTTTCTCATGGTGGTGAACAAAAATGACTTTTATACAACAATGCATATCTCAAATTCTTCATCATCAGTTTTTCCCTCATCTGTAAGTTAAACTTGTAACTTATATATATATATATATATATATATATATATATATATATATATATATATATATATATATATATATATATATATATATATGTAACTTTAATATATATGTTGATAGTATATGAAAAAAGTATTACTAATAGAAAATGCTTGATATATCTGGATTTAAAATGCGAGAGAATACATTTTTTTAATAATTACTGACAGTGTTTAAATTTCCATTATTTACAAATATGAAAAAGGATAAGAATATTAAACACAGAAAAAATTCTTACTTAATATTATTCACTAAATTCATGGTACCTTTAATATTCTTCTCTCTCTCAAAGAATGCATAAACGATCGGTGTTTACCCATATAAAGCTTATAGACATATATGACTAAGTGTGGTAAAAAATTTTCAAAAATTAATTTCCTTCTTGTATGGAGTTATATGCTAAATGAATTTATTCATACAACGTACATTCATTTATAAAATGTATACACTCAAAAGACAATGGTAATTTAAAGAAGGCAATTTGAAGCTGTTTAGTTGCAATTCTCTGCAAAGATAAGATGGGAGAATACAGAAAAGTTAACAACAAGATATTACAATTTCGTGTCGACAAATATGAAGAGATAAAACAATCATATAAAAAAGTCAGTTTTGCTTGCATAAAGTTACCGGAATTGCATCAAGTATGAGTAAAAAACGTAATAAAATTTGGTATGATTTGCCTTGGAAACAAATATGTCCTATAGTATGTAAAAGTCAAAAATTGATGTCAAATTTCAAGGCAATGGCTTATGTCGGATGTATAGTAGTAGGATCTCCTTTTCATTTGTTGATAGAAGACGTGCATTATTCTTTTATTTCAATATTTTAAAAATAGTTTCGAATCAGCAAAACAGATGTCCGAAGATCTGTCTCCGATTGGCCTAGAGTTACAATTTCCATGGAGAACTAATATATTCTAGTTGTAAATGGGCAAAATCACTGAGTGGTTTTCACACATGTGTCATTTATATTGCAGCAGACATTGTTGAGACCATACCTGTATTATTGTCGCAAAACTTTGCATAGTAATAGAATATATGAGCCCATATATCATGAATTTGTTTTCCTCTGTCTTCCCATCCTGGTATAAGGGGGTGATTAAAATGGTGTACCCAATTGCTTTGTGATATGTTCTGAGGTGAGTCGAGTTGTATCCTGACCTTCTCACAAACTTTTACGATTCTGAAATTAACAAAGGGCAAGCAACATGCTTCAGAATGTTGCTAAATATTATGGATTTCAAAAGTGGAATCATCGTGATTTTACAAGGATTTATTTAGTTTATTGGATGAAGTTAGAGGCTTTCTGCTGATACAATATCTCAACTACTTTTGTAATTTTTTCTGTTAAAATTTTTAAGCTTCCTTTTTTCCAATGACTTACAGTTGATTTCTTTTCCAACAGTTCTACCTATTTTGTAAAACCTCCACACTTATCATTTTACCTTTCTTTCTCATGCGTTAAATGAAAGAAGGAAAGACTCTTCTGAACAACTCAGGCAGCCCTACTGTGTTCGAAATGTAAAACAAATATATTATATTCACTACTAATTCAGTCTATCATTCAACAGATACACAACGCCTGACTTGGTATGTCCATACATATACAGGGGTCTATATCAAACAAATTTATAATGATTTTGGAAATTATAGATATTATTGTTATTGCACATTATTTAAAAAGCATCAATGAAATTGAGAACTAAGCCAGCTTTTATTTTAGGGAAAACCCCAATTATAATTAAGTAAATGTAAGTGTTTACAATCCCAGTTAAATTTTGATAGATAATAAATTTATCAATAAAATAACAGGCACATTTTCTATTTGCAAATCAATTTTGAATCCAAATCCTGTTAACTTATCTTGGTAACATTTGTTTCAGATGAACTGGACAAGGGCGAAAGCAGAGAAGCGAAGTTGGTGTGCTATTATTCTAATTGGGCCGTCTACAGACCTGGCCTAGCCAAGTTCACCCCAGAGAACATCAACCCTTACCTGTGCACACATGTCATCTACGCCTTCGCCTCCCTTTCGGAAGAGTATACCATACAACCCTTTGATCCTTACAATGACATTGAGCAAGGTAGGTGGACCCTATTCGATAATTGATATCAGATTTTGTAACGGTATAAATACAAATATGAATAAAAACAAAGTGAATAACTATAAAAAATGAAGTTTTATCTTGCAATGAAAGAAAATCGAAATACTGCAAAATAACTGATTTCTTGTGAGTACCAATGTGGTCTTCATCAAGGTATGTTGACTACAATGGTCCAATATGGTGAACACTTCTTGTATAACTTGATTTTTAAATTTTGTAACATTTTGACAATCCTACTTTTAACTGCTTTCACCCTGGGTAAATTGCTAAACTTTTTTTATACTTGATTATTCATTTATGTATTTACGTAATATTTCTACTTATGCTTTGATGCGTGTGAATACATGTGCGTAATATTTTTCTGTGTGCACTGTGTGAAATGCGTTCCAAAATTTTAAAACTGATGACAATTGCTTTTCCAAGGTAACTACAGAAGCTTCGTGAGTCTGAAGGCCTACAATCCAAACCTGAAGACAATGATCGCCGTGGGGGGTTGGAACGAAGGGTCGAAGCGGTTCTCGAAGCTGGTGGAGTCCGAGCAGCGGCGTCGGGTCTTCATCGACAGCGTGATGGCCTTCCTGCGGGAGCACGGCTTCGACGGCATCGACCTCGACTGGGAGTACCCAGCCTTCAGGGAGGGTGGCAACCACACCACCGACAAAGGGGGTTACGCCCTGCTCGTCAAGGTAAGCTCCTTCACTCAGCTTTCATAAAATGAATGTTCAATAACCTTTTCTTCTTCAATCAGTGGCAATGGCGAAAAAGCAACTATCTGAAGAATGTCGTCTGTAAAAAAATCCTTCGAGATGTTTATTTCGCTTTAGACATATGTATATAAGTTTAAAAAAGACCATTTTAAATGTTTTTATTCATCGCATTAACATTTTTTAATATATAATTAGAATGAAACTCTTTCTCTAAAAATATTTCTGCATTTTATCCCATTTCAAAATGGTTTTAGCATTTCAAAAATCCTTACATATATTTCAAAATTATATTTGTGCGTAATTTTTTCAACAGGTATTTCAAGTATGAGTTTTATTAAGACCATTCTTGATTTACATTTCTGTGACTTATGTTTTGAAATCTGATGTTTTGTGTTTATATAGAAACAATATTAACAATGAAAATTTATTTATTTGAGCAAAAATAAATCCATTATTTTCACACGTTTTTCAAGTCTTTATTTAATTTGTATCGTATTCACTTTGTAAAGATGGTATAAACTGCTTTTGGTTGATCTTTAGCTCATGGGTGATGTGTTAAGATTACTTACATACATGTCCACTTGCCATTTCTGTGATCTTATCGACATTTTTGATGACGGGCCTACTTATGCAAAGTATATCTTTGACATCGAGAATACCTATGAGTAATCAGCGAAACTAAAATTGCATGTAATTAGTTGTTACAGTATCAGAATCATAAACACCATTCCTAATTCCAACCACCTGGCTTGTACTTTTGCTTTTATCACAGAAAAATTATAAAATGAACCGAACTTTCTCTTGGTTGACTTCCATTTTTAACACCTTGTTACTCCCAATTAAATGGATGAAACAGAAAACGACAAGCGAATTATCTTAGTGGGAAATGTCATCTTTCCAACGAGCATAAATCTAAGGTTTTTTATTGATACTTTATGAGATATCGATCATTACAGTCATCTATCAAAAAAAGAATGAATTTCTTTTTCCTCAAACTAATATCTGAAGAGAACATTACTTGAATAAATATTTAAATGATTCACAAGGAAATAGTCAGGTCACTATATTGAATGTCAACAGAATTCATCATGCCATGTTTTGAGTTTCATACAGTGATTGATGAATTAAAGCAGAATAAATGTATTTTATCTGCGTATTTTAAATTTGATGCTTGTATTTATTCAATGTATAGGTGAAAGGTTTTAGATGAATGCATTAATATTGTGAAATGAATAACCTGACAGCTTAAAGCATGTAGGCTTTTTTTAACTTCCTGAGTTGATTCTCTAGTTAATTAAGCTTCCATCGATAATGAGTCATATTCAAAAGTTGCAAAGGTAAAAGCTTATTCTCAATTAACTTACCTCTACTGCTTGGAAGAAAAGCAAAATTTGTTGTTCAACAATGATCAAGATCAAATTTTTAAATTTCATTATCCAAAAGCATTGACTTATCTTGACTATCTTTGGAAAAATATCATGTTGTTTTCAACAAAAACTGAGAGATTAATTGCTCGTGTCTGAGCTATCCCAAATAAATAATATTTCCTCTATATATATCTTGTTAGATATCTGAAAATAGACGCCGCTGTCCAATATGGAAATGTGTGTGTGTGTGGTAACCATATGATAGATTTCACTCAGTAGAGGAAAAAGTCTTAAAAAAGTCAAATTTTTGTTTTATTCGATTCTTCATTTTAACTTGGTGAAAGGTCTCAGTTTTATAAATTTTTCTGTGTATTTTTTCAATGATATTCATACAACGGTTATAAGCATACACAATCTTTGAAATAAAGTATTTTTTTCTTTAAATAAAAATATATTTTTTTAAAAAATTTGATCTTTACCCCATTGCAGAAGAAATGCTGCAAAGCATCAAAATGTTGAATGTTTTGCAGCCTTTTTATTCGGTTAACAGCAGATTTCTAAACTATATATTATGTTTTTGATAGTAAGTTTTATACAAATAAATGATGATATTTTCACCTCTGCTTTTAGGAAATGCGTGAAGCCATTGACGCTGAGAAAGTCCCCATTGGGAAAGAGAATCTGCTTCTTTCAGTAGCGGTTCCAGCTACCAAAGATTACATCGATCAAGGATTTGATGTGCCGGAAATATCAAAGTAAGATGGAGCAGAAGTTCTAAAAACATTTTACACAACGTATTATTTTTTTTTCATAATTTATTTAAGAACTGTAAGCATTTCAATTAATTTAAATATTGAATTAGAATACGTTTTCGGATATTAATGAAACAAAATTACTTTTATAAATACCATAAAATATTCTCCTGTAAGTACTTTATACAGTGGCATGTTCCATTTGTATCACTATCCCTAGAACTAGAAAAGGAAGATTTAAAATATTTTTAAAAATTGAATTATAATAATAAATTTTATGTTTTAAATTTTTTTATACGTGTATTAATGAATATACATGTTTTAGATTTTTAAATTCCGCACATATAATTTTTAAATTATTATCAAAATTAAAAAATTGTTGTAAAAATTACGAATAAAATTGAAAACTTTGTATTTGACGTTGTCTCTTCATTTATTTTATTAACTATATAAGTTAATTACTCTGTATTTTTCTCTCACCTTTTGTAAAAAATAATTAAAATTTGCATAAAGTAGTGCCTTATTTTTTGGCGAAAATGATATACAGGGTAATACGTAAGTACTGAAATTATTTCAACTATGATACATAATGGATATAGGGTATGAATTCAAATTCATCCTTACTAAATTTACTTATTCTTAATTTAAGAAAATTAAGCTATTATTCTGAAAGAATTTATTTCAGAAAATCTAACTACATTAAATGTTCCAGATAAATTAAAAGTACTTAGCATTAACCTTTTATACCATAGTCATAGTTATGACACCACATAAAATAAAGAGAGGCTTTTAGTGACTAATGAAAAAAACATATTTTTTTTATAATATGTAATGCATACCATTTTTTTTAACAGGCATGCTGATTTCTTGAACCTTTTGACGTACGATTACCACACAGCTTATGAGCCAGAGACACATCACCACGCACCCCTCTTTCCTCCTGCAGGTCTGGATCCTCAGGATGATCGAAACCAGTTGAATGTGGTAAGTTCATCACCATCCAAACCACTTAACTACTCGTCATAACTAGGAGTAATCAGCCAAAAACAATCCAAACCATTCATGGAATTTGTTCTGTATGACCTATTACTAAAATTATAATCATTACACTTGTTATTTTGATAATGTAATATTTCAGTCACGGGGACTTTACTCTTTTCTTTCCTCCACTTCCCTGTACTTCGGAACTGAAATTTTTACGTAAATTTCATTTATGTACTTTTATTTCATGTTATATGTTTTTAAGAATTATTTTCCTTTGAGAAGTTCAGTTATGACGGACATTTTTGGAGCTGTATGCTAAAATGCTTGTAGCTCCCATTGAAGATGATAACTGGAGATAATTTTTTTATAATTAAACACACATGCCATAGGTATTTGTTTATAGGGTAGGCAACTATTCACATTTCATTCATACAAGGAAAGGACAAACACAGGAGAGAGAGAAAGAAAAAGTACATCCATGCCCGAACCGGGATTCGAACCCAGGACCACCTTACACGCAGTCAAGCAGGCTGACCACTATACAGAGAGGGCAGCCTTCTTTTGAGAATAAATTTAAGCTTACAGTATACAATTCACTTGAGTTTGAAACTATTAACAGCCACCTAGAGTGATTTTGTCTATATTATCAACACAAAGACCATTTTCTAAACATTCATATTGAAAATTTATTATTTGAAAATTTTCATATTTACTTTCCTTCACTTTTTAAGTCATAAAAAAGGGAAGAAAATCTATATTTTCAGTACTTCTATATTCAGTCCCTTTATGATTAATCTGGTCAACTTGAATGTAAAATTTTTTATATTATTAAAATTCTAGAAAAAGTTATTTCTTTCATCATAACCTTTATTAAATAGTAGTTTTAGATGAACTACTGTAAATAAAACATCAAAAGGATCGCAATCGTACACAAAGTAGCTTATTCCGATACCAAAAGTACAATTCATTTATTAAACGGTAAGTCGAGATAAATTAATGTATTAATTGAAACAAAATTGCAATATTGATGTTATGTCCTAAGAGGAATTACTTTAAGAACTGGTTGACTTTCATATTATGTTTTCTCTTTCAGGCATGGACGGTTGACTACTATTTGTCACTAGGTGCTCCCAATCACAAACTGGTGGTTGGCATCCCTATGTACGGGCGGTCTTTCACGTTGTCAAGCCCTCAACTGGCGACAGGCTACGACGCCCCTGCAACGGCACCCGGAGATGAAGGAGAAGCAACCAGAGAACGGGGATACCTTGCCTTCTATGAGGTATATATGTATATATATATATATATATATATCATTGATCATTGATTTCAAATAACATTACTCGCATTTCTTTACTCCCAAAAGCTAGTGTCTTTCACTCACTGAAAAACGAGTCTTTCCCTCGCTATACTGCTTTTCTTGAGCTGAGGAAATATTTTACTCCGATGTAAATATTGTTTATGGTAAATTGTTAGAAAAAAAATCATTTATCAATAAAACAACGTCATGTAAAATCATGCAAAATTTATAAGACTTGGAAAATAAGGAGTTTCCGTTTACTTATTATGATTCACAATTTAAAAATGAATATATTGAAAATCCTCTTCAGTTTTAGATATTAAAATGTTGTTACCTGATTTCTTGACTGTAACTTACAAAGACTGTAAATTAGTGTAAGCCTGTAAGAAAGAGGCTTCGGGAAGCTCTGAAATTTGCAAAAACACCTCTAAAACCTTAGAAAGATCAATAAAATGTTCAGGCTATATAAAGAAAAGGTTGTTTTCTTTATTGGAGACTCTTTTGTATTAGCACTGTTAAAACGCATTAAGTGTAAGAGTTAGATAGAGCATTGAACTTTAATATTGGCACGGACAAGTAATACAGTAGATGAATCGTAAAAAGTTTTGGACAACATCCAATTATGCTTCCGGAATTGTATTGATAACAAATATATGGACAAACCCATAATATTCCAGAACACCCAATCTGATAGATGAACCTTGACGCCAATAACATTTGCCTACGTTTATTCACATAATGCTTTAATGAGTCGATAATGGTGATAAACTCACTTACACTGCATCTCTTATTAAATTAATAATGACACATGCTTCGTTGAAATTATAAGATAATAAATTGCATTATTTTATTAACTGCTTATCAATTTACTAAAAGGAATTAATTCTTCTGTATTTCAAAAATGAAAAATGTCTTTTATTGATTTACATGTTTTGTTTAGATCTGTCAAAAGGTGAAAGAAGATGACTGGGACATCGAGAGTCCGGCTCCTAGTCTTGTTGGCCCTTATGCTTATAAAGGAAACCAATGGGTTGGATTTGATGATGAAGATATGGTTTTCAATAAGGTATTGCGATAACATTATGATTTATTTCGTTTCTCTGATGTATAAAAATACATTTAAATATTTAAATTAATTATGTTAAATGTGAGAGAAAAAATACATTATAAAACTACATGCATATAATTTCATGATAATATTTTTAATATCATAGTTTTTTATCCTGTGATTGATTTGTTAATATTTATAAGTGACTATAAGCATAAAAAATGTCAAAACTTATAAAAAGAATGAAATTAATAATCAGAAATTAAGTAATTTTAATTTTTATCATGTTTAATTCTGATTTATGTAAATAGGAGCTTCGTATTTAGCTTTTAGCAATGTAAATAGTATATTGATTTCTAAAAGCTAAATACGAAGCTATAAAATGTAAGAATAACAACATATTCTGCATTGGTTAATATAAAATTAAACAAGAAAATAGCAGATGTATTTACTCATGAAATATAACAAACAATTACATATAAAATTTAAACAATACTGAATTTCCATAACTTATAAAGGGACTTCCTATTGGAATTTCAGCATGCTTTGCTTTGCTTTACAGTGGCAATTTTTACATGGTTTCTAATACATTTGTGAAGCATTCATTTCGTAATGTATTTTCTTAATTTATTTTTACTGTACAACATCAATAAAGAATAGAAATCTATTTAATATTTTCACATCCAAGCAAAACAGGAAATTATTTTATTACATGGACAACAAATAAAATATTATATACAGCAAATAACATATTTTAACCTTTCACAAGTATAGCATTTTTATCAAACTTTTTGAATTCGAGGAAATTTGATATTTTTTATCAAGAAACAATACAACAATGTAAGCAAGATTATCCAAAATATGTGACATTAAGAACACACACAAATAGCTTTTTCATTCAAACAGATAAATAAACGGAGTTATATTTTACGAACACACACATATTTTACGCCCCATTTCAAAGTTAATCTCATTCATAAACAAATAAAACCACGATAATGATTCACAAATTATGGACTGGAACCCACAGTTTAAAGTGATCTGTAATCTTTTAAACTTTGATAATCCTATCTCTCGCCATGCTAAATCTCCAATATAAAATAAGATAGAAACCCAGTGGCACTGTAGCTTTACGTGTCTTCCCGTTAGATCACCAAAGTAAAGAAGTTGTCGCAGACAGAGAAAGGGGTTATTATTACATTCTCCCTCTCTAGTTAGCTGGAAGTAAATTTATTGGGGACATGTCCATATTAATCTGCGAATTCCCTTTGACGTGGTATGCCAGCTAAGGAGTGAACTCGTCACCTTACAATGATTTAAAATTATGAGGCTATTGATGATTACAAACCCGTTGACTTCAGATATAGTCTAGGGCTATTCCACTCTGCTATGTATGTATATAATAAATAAGATATATTTATATTAAAAAATAATAAAATTCACAGCGTATAATAAATATAGTTGAAATCAGAATGGATTAAGCTTACGAAAAACATTGTAATAAATAATAATACAAAAGACTGAAATTATTTACTATCTTATGTATAATTCCTGAAGTTAAGTTCTTTTACAATAGGAGCTATTTCGTATTAATTCTGAATTTTAAAATGGTGCTGAGAGTTACACAAAAAGTCTGAATTTGCTGATTACTGGAGTTGATAAAGTTAAAAGTAGGATAGTTAATATATTTTAAATTGCGATTATGCAACCACATGATAAAGGACTGACACATTATAATGTAAATCGTATTATATCAAATTTCTAAATAACAACTCGAAAAATTTCAAGATTACGAAAGAATTGTATAAGTAAAAAAAAAAAAATCTTGAATAATTGGAAACAATGTTAATAAATTTTAATATCTCTAACTTTATATAATTCTGTTCCCCTTTTATAGATCCTTTAAATTATCTTAAATTCTTTATGTTCGATACTAGCCTGACCGGTTTATATCCCAAAATATAGCGAATAGAGAATTGTATAGCTGCATAAAAGAATAACCCTTCATTTAACAGTATTTCATTATATACTATATCAATAGTTTCAAAAGGAAATCGTAACTAACTCATTACATGTTATAATTATTAACGAGCTAATATAAATCATAAATTAAAATTGTAAACTAATAGTAACAACAATAGAAAACTTAAAAAATAAAAGAATACGATTTCTCATCAGCATCTAAGATGGTGTAAGTGCTTTAAGATACACACAGCAAATTTAAAATAAATTGAATATTGTGAACATGTATGCTTGGACTGTGAAAGGTACGCTCTCACTGAAAAAATACTAATAAATAAGCAAATGAACTCTAGCACGCATACATTAACAAAATAGTTTATAAATAATTAATTTTAGATATACTAAAATACAAAAAGAACTTATCTTGCATTCAAATTTAAGCATTTAATCTCAACATAAAAAAGTTTTTAAATTTTATATTTCAAACCATTAGTATTAATTTGATATTTAATATTAAATTTTAAGATAAATATGTATAAATATAGTTTGAAGCTGCTTAGAACGCTACAGTTTTAAATTTATTGGTTATTCCAATTTTAATCATCCATAAGTTAATAATTAGTTTTAATTATAAAAATATTTTTTATTTATCAATATTTATATCAATATGTTTTCTTCAGGCTCGCTACATACTGGACAAAAGACTTGGAGGAGCGATGGTGTGGACACTGGACAACGACGACTTCAGGGGTTTGTGCACTGGTGAACAGAGTCCTCTGGTCAACACGTTGAGGGAGGTTCTGCTCCTGACGAACCTCATTGAAGGTAGCTCAAGCCAGAGGTCGGTGGCCAGATCTGCCGGACCTCAGCCGAGATCTTCCATGGTTCGTTTCGATGATGACGCTGCAGATGAAGAGACTACTGAAGCACCACGGAGGAGGAACACCCTCAGGAGACTGGTGCAGAACAGACAATCTGCAAGGGACAGGTAAGAATCATTCTGCAACTACAATCACACCAAATCTACTCTTTTTCCTGCGTAGTGAACATGGAATAAACAAACTATTAGTTCTGAAATTATATAGAATACTTATCGATTTTACCCATCTTAAAACTATAAGTTTATTTTCTCAAGAGACTTTATGGTTTTCCCGTATAGCTATGAATTTTTAAACATATTTTTAAGGAAATATTTGAACTTAAACTTAGAGTAAACATTTTTAATAGTGACTCTTTACCTGCATCGACAACAAATTCCCATGTATGACTGTTGACACATA
>JAPDSC010127584.1:0-31356 GCA_026290005.1 Latrodectus geometricus
AATTTTTTCCTGAATCAACATTAATTTGTAGCAACTTTACTCCATTTTTTTCACTGATTTCTTCTGGGTTTAAAAATTTAAACATAATACTGCGAACAAGTTCATTTAACTTACTGTACATCACATGTACTAAAGGTTCGACTTTTTGCATTAGAAGTAAATAAGGTTCAAAAGTTTTACAAAAAAATGAAACAAAATTCAGATATGCCAGAGTCTTAGGGTCTTTCAAATGTTTTATAATCCGAAGATATCTATCAGAAAGAGGAGATTTCGACTCTTTAGGTATTTTAACAATGAAATATTCCTTTAGAACATCATATTGCTCAACAATTCTCTCACAAACTGAGCCCAAAGTTAACCAACGGCTCTCAACATGACGAAGGAAACTATGTCTAGCTAAAGTTTCTTCCAGTATTTCTAACTGTAAGGAATGATAATCTTCCCTTCTTTCGGGAGATAGCTTGAAAAATTGATGAATATCTATAGCAAATCCATCAATATTACAATCAATTTTATCAATACCCTTACGCAGTGCTCCATGGATTATGTGTAAGCAACATGTACCCAAATCAATTAGTACTGGTAAACTTTGCTTACTCAGTTCACTATTTATTTGCTTTAAAACAGCTAAATTAACTCTTGGTCCATCCATTGACAACTGCATTAATTTTTCTAAATTCAAACCATTATTTTGAATAAAACTTAATAAAATTTTTACAATTTTATTGGCTTCAGCATGCCCTAAAAATGTGATTCGAGGTAACAAATGACATTTTTACCTTGTTTATCAGACCAATATGAGATGTAAATATCCAACTGTTTCTTTATTTGTTTTGTAGTAGTTTCATCGAAAAGTAAAACAAAATATGAAGTGCCGATATCCCGAAACAAAAGAGTTTTGAAATACGGACCTAATTCAAAATTAATCATATACCTTACTTTTTTGTCAGATAATTTGAGATTTTTTGCTATGGAGGAATCAAAAATTTCTCCGTAAATGTTAGCTAAATCATTCATAGATGAAAAAGAATAATTATTTTTTATTGCCACTAAAACTAAAATGGTTTCAGCTTTAATGGTTTTCTCTGATGTCGTTTTGGGGAGCCATGATTTGTTATTCACTACTACAGTCGATGTCGAGGATTCAGATGAAGTTGATGACTTGATAGTAAATAGTGTTTGATTCTTGTAACAGTTCACAGCTTTTTTGTGTTTTAATCCATCTGCATACGCAAGCACTTGTCTAAAACCCATATTTGAAACACTGAATCTGCTTTTGCATACGAAGCACTCCACAGAATGAACATCGTCAACACTTCGGCACCATGTCTTGATTAGGCATTTATTCCCATCTTCCAGTTCCAACCATTTGTCGGAAAATTTCGTTATCCTTGGCATTTTTAAAAAAAAAAATGTTTTCAAAAAAGAAAATTCTGAGCTTGCTAATAAAAATTTTTCAAAACACTCATCAAAATCTTCCAAAACAGCGCGATAAGCATTTCAAGCATGCGCATAAACGTAGGCCAATAATTCTCACAATTTCGATATCATTGTAAATAGTTGTGCACTACTAAAATCAGAATCTTTGTCTGTAAAGGCACCAAATAGAATTTAATGGTAAACCCAAACCTAAATTTTTTTGACTTCAGACATGCGTGAGCAATGGCTGAAAACGAGGCGCAGACGAATGTATGGCAACCCTATTTCCGGTTTGAAAGAGAACAAAAAAGGGGGAAATTTTTCTCTTTCTTTTTGCATAGAAAGCAGTTGAAAGAAAAAATATATTCCACTGAAAGAAAAATTTACAACTGAAAAATATAAAATTATTAATTGAAATTAAACTTTCAAAGGAATGTAATAAAAAATTAAGGAATTCCAGGATTTATTTTGAAAAATAAGGACATTTCAGGACGTTTTTTAAAAAATCAGGAATTTCAGGAATATCAGGACAACTCCGAGCCCTGCAAAAATAACAATAACATAACTCAAGAGTTTGGAAAATAAATCATATACACTTTTTAACATTACATTGTAAATACATTTTATAATATATACTTTACATTTTTTGTACCAAAATAGTTTATTCTTACTCCATGAGTTTGCTCTGAATTCGATATATCAATAATTCTCTCTTTGTCTACCGATGTCTTAGAAGAGCTAGTAACTGAATGGTTAACATTCTAGTTTTCAGTTCAAGATTTCGATTCCTACCTCCTATAGTGATGTTTTCGTGCTTCAAAATCCACTTTAATTCCACTTGAAGGTATGTCCTGTAATTTATCCGTAGTAAGAATGACCTTAGAGAACATTTCTCCAAGGTCATTTTTAATCACTAATCTTTTAAATTCTCACTTGTTTAGTTATTTAATCACTAATCTGGTACTCTTCTTATAATTGCATTATTACGTTTAACTGTGACGCAGTTAAATTAAATCTGTGATGCGCACTGAATTTCATTTAAGCAGATCTAAATTTAACAAGCTTAATTTTTATTTTAATTTATATATATATATATATATATATTTGTAATTTGCTCAGTAAAACTGCATATTTTAAAAAATCATATTAACAGATATATGTGTTTGCCTTCATTAATTATTTCGAAAATGTTTGAATAAATATTTGTGCACTGAAAAAACAGCATCCAATAATTATTCACTGTTAGTCTTGCATTTGCATCCAAATATGAGATCTCTTTCTAAAATTTTCTCTGCATTTCAAAAGAATGTGTATTGTATTGAATATGTAACTGGTATCGACACGAAAAGAAGCTCTGATTGAATTAACCCTTTGATCACATTCGACGTATCAGAACGCCATGCATTAATTTGGCCAAAGTTGCACAAGACGTTCTGATACGTCGATGAAAATGGGACAATAATTAGCATATTCACTCGTTTATTTCAAAGTAACTTTTTCAATTCTTAAAATAATTTTGAAGTGGTTAAAAGATTTAAAAAAAAAAGTTTATTTCAAATCAAAAAAATTATTCAAATAAAAATGCACTCAAAGGGTTAAAAATTAATTAAATTGTATATTCATTTTATCTACAGGAGCTCATATAATTTAATTACTAAAAAAATTGGCGTGTAAGAATAATACGCAATTAAAAAAAGGCCGCAAACTATGGAATAATCCCCCCCCCGCCATGGTCACCCAATCACATTCTTTCTACTGTTGCTTTCAAACCAAACTAATTCATTCAATATAAATATTTTTCTTGTGATTTTTTTTTTCTAAAAATGCTATCAAGAAAAGCACTAAATCCACGCAAAATTTGTTTTATCCACCAATTTTATTGCTTTAATTCGTGGAGAAATCAACAATATTTTTTGTATAAAGCATTTTTTTTGTATTATGTCGAAAATGACTCCGCAAAAAAAAAAAATGTTTTTATTTTATGATTCTTAAGAATAAGCATACTAAGTCGACCAAATATTTTCTTTGATACTTTTTATCTATTGAATGCCATCAGTGGTCTGTAAATTTTGTTTACACTGTCTTAAAAAAACAATGAATGGCTGAGTAGCTTGACATAGGTTTTTGTCAGAACCTCAAAGTCAAGCATTGTTGACAGCATTTAGAAGAGTGATCAACCATAAATAGCTCTCTTATAATTCTGTTTGTGATTTGGGTTAGCGAAAAAAAGAATTGATCTCTTTTGATCTTCATTGACTCAATCAGAAAAGGTGAGGTTCTATGCTTAGAGCATGATGTCGCTCTGTTGGTATGATGAGATGTTTACACAAAAATTTGTGCGCATTTATGGTGAATGAATCAATATTTGAAGTAAAAGAGTCCGTTAATAATTATGTAACCTTATTCAGTGAGTTTTCAAATCATGATGATATTACAAATGATTTATTTGATAAATATAATGTACAGATGAGCAATATTGATAGATACAGGTGGTTATCAAATAGAATACTTGAGATTTATACGGAATCCTTCATTAGTATAGTGTAAGACCGACTATGGTATGTGATTGACATAAGTAGTGAATAGTGTTTTGAAGTAAATTGTACCATCCTTCATGGAGATATCGTGAAAATTCTGGAGGAGATTCATATGGAGAATATCGATTCCATATTGAACGCTCTAAAATGGAGAAAAATTGTTCAAATTTATAGAGTTTGGGGGTAACTGTGGGACAAGAAAAGTTTTTATCATCATCCTCGCGATCAGCAAACCGTGATTGGACAAGGACCGCTTCATGGATATATTGGTTATCCTGGAAAATTCCGTCTCTTACAAGGAAACACTTGATTCATAGAATGGACTTAGTAGGCTGAAATTTTTCTGTATTTTTTCAGGTATCTTTCATATTAAGATTACGATTGATGCAGCAGAAAACCATAACATGGCTGCCCATATCATGACAGCTTCACCTCCATTCTTGACAGTTGCAATTAAATTACCACGATCATACTCTTCCGCTGGTGTCCTCGTATTATTCACACGTACTGTTATTGGGAAAAGTGTGAAAGTTGATCCGTCAGGGTATATTACTTTCTACCACTCATCAATCGCCCTGTGTTTTGTGAGGGGTTGCACCATTATAGAAAACGTTTGGCACTGACAGATGGGACCTTTGACATTGGAATTGCTGTTCTGCCGAAATGTTCTGTTTTTGAAATGCCTTCTAGTTGCAAAAAAATTCAAACAGCATTAGAGAATCCACATGCTGTGTGAATTCTGATGTTAGTTTTGCAGCAATTGTTAGGTCTTTGGACACAGCAATTTGTTTCAATTCACGTCTGCTACTTTCATTGACCACCCTCGTCTCTTCACTCGTCTTGCAGACGGCCTCACCGTGGCGAGGGGGTGCTGTTGGGCGGAACGGGTGAAGTACGTCGGGAGAATTTTCTCCTGGTAGGGCCACCCTAGGCGTGAAGGCCGTTTCATTATGCCCAGCTAACGTTTGCAGGCGAACCTGGAGCTAAGTCAGACTTCTACCGCCGGTGCTCCAGATCTTTCGATCAACAGAAGCTGTCCCCTTCCCCGTTACCATGAGTTCGTCTTCTTCAAATCATCAATCTGCATTGCCCGTCGCGCAGCATAATCAGGGGCGCGTTCAGAATTTAGGCAGAGGGTTCTGTCCGTCAAGTCAAATACAGTTTCCACCCGGAAATGGTTCCTTGAGAATTCTTGAATGTAATATCAACGGTTTAACGACCTATGACCTTCATTGACCTCTTCTTTTGACCCGCTCATTTACTTTGCCGAATTTTTCTTGTTATGCTTTGTGTATACTATGAAACTACCAACACCATACCTCCAAAAAGCCTAAATTTAAAACATCTCTGGCACATTTGCTTAAGATAGACAAACTCCTACAATTTGACTTCTTTAATGAAATCATATTAAAAACTTTTACCTTTCTAAAAAATAGTTCCATTTCGACGTTAATATTTTTTTTTAATTTACAAAAGACAGCCTTTAAACAGAAAATTTTTAAATGGCTATTAATACGTCAAATATGACACTAACTAAAATAATTTCTCACTAATTCATTTCATAAATATTTTACCTACTGTTTTTAGAAGCATTTGGCAACATGAATTTCAATGTTTTATTTTTTTAAATTAGGAAATTTTATTCAATATCATATTTATTCTTTAAATATTTAATTATTACTTAATACATTTCAACTATTAAGCCTTATGGAGGTATTCGAATTCCCACAAATCAAGTTTTGCATCATTTAAAATAGATAAAATTTGTATTTTATAATGTTCATTTAATTTTATTTTAACTGTCTGGAGCTTTTTTATCATTACGTGATATATCTTAATAAAAATGCAATCTTAAACATTCTTCAGAATGAATTCAATTACGAGAACATTGACACTGCGGAGTTCACTTCAGTTGAAAGAAGCATGTTTTTTTTTTATAAAATTCTTAACCGCATCGTTCCTAGGTGAGGTTTCAATTTTAGTTAAATTAAAATAAATTAGAATTTTATGTATTGGAGTACAGCTTATAAAAAACTTCAAAGTTTTCTTCGCGATACATACGTAATTTTACATACATACGTAATGATTTTATTATTTCCTCCATACATGTGTAGCTGTCGTACATCGGGAAATAATCTTTTTTTTTCTTTTAAAAAATATTCTAAAAATGTTTTAATATATTTATTTTCAAACACACAGCGTAGCGTGTATATACTCATTTTTCATAGAACTGATCTTTTCTGTACACCAAAAGATTTGGTTTGTGTATCGTTTACTGATCCGAGCAATTGCTAATTCGACTGTGACTTACGGTTTAAAATAAATTCCGAACCATTATGAACAGGGGTGGCCAAGACGTCGATCGTGATCGACTCGTCGACCGGGAAGACATTTTAGGTAGTCCGCGAGACCATCCCGATAATAACCTCTGATACTAACAATTTAATTTATAACTTATGACATAGAATTAATGAATTATTTAAAATATTGAGCTGCCTTTTTCTATCTACCAAGTCCAGTTCTACGCCAGGCCTAACCTTGTAGGGTCCGATTTCGATATTAAGAGCAGCAATTGTTTCTCAGCCATATTAAATTTCCATATTACTTACAAATTTAATCACTTTGTCTTCATGCCATACTATTTACACATGATATATATACATATGTTATTTGCTTTGCTTTACGGGCTTAGAACTTAATAGTTTTGATAATATGAGAATAAATTTAATAATTGAAGACCAAGGACAAGGAAAAATAGAAAAATAAAATGAAATTAAACTCTTTTTTAAAATTTACATTTAATTTGTTTGCATTTAATGCAAATTAAGAAGGGAAATTCCGGCATATACATTACAATATAATTTAATTAACTCATATATAACTAACATAAAAAAATTGCAGTAATTACAGTGAACCAGAAGTTTTAAAATATAAATTAGTATTTACTTGAATTTATTTCTAATAATCTTTATATAACACAAATGCTTAAAAATTACGTCGTATTATAAATTTACGAAAACAATATAATTGCGTAATAGCTTGTATGAAGAAAAAATAAACAAATAAAGTGTTTTTAAAGTGAAACAATCAAAATTTTATTTTTACGTTTGTTACATTATGTATTTTAACCTTTCCTTTTATTTATTCCAGTTAAAATTGCTCCCAAGTATGGTCTAAGGAGTTATTCCATTTTAGAAAGTAATTACTTTATTTTATTTATTATTTAACTTTCCTTAAACAAGCAATCAAGCATTTGTTACAGCGCAATTTTAAACATTTTTATAGTAACAATACAATACGAATATTCTATTCTTTTCACTTTCTTAGGAAATCAATTCAAATTCAAATAACATAAATAAAATTTTCTTAAATTTGCCAATTCAGATTGGTTAGAGATAATCTTAAGAATTATATCATATCAGTCTGACGTATATAATTTATTTTTGAAAACTCAATATAGTAAAAAGCCAACAAGTTAATGTAAATAAGTATTTATTGCTTTATTTGAATCCATTACAGTAGCAAATCATTATTTCACCCAGAGGGCAGTCAACTTCCAGCGAATTATTTTACCGTCCTCTGCAAATGACTGCAATCGGATATTGACCAAATCAAATTCCTGTTGAATCCGTTCTTTTATGCTAGAAACTTGTCCATCAATCTTCACAAGTCGCAAACGATGATAACTGTGGCGAAATTCCATTTCAGAATTTTTTCCCCTCTTTCGCTCGTCGGAAAAATCTTTTAGAACTATTCTTGAATGCATAGGAAATGATGATGAGGTACTCTTTATTTTAATCGAGTCGATTTTAGCTAATGAATGTCATTTCCTGCAACAGATGATTTCTTGGCTAAAAAAAATAAATAAATAAGTGTTTTTTATGTAATATATGATACTGATCTATCGTACTAAGATTCCTATGAAATAGTGAAAGAAAACTGCATTCTTTTGGACTTTTTTTATACATGCGTCTAAGTTAATGGGGCTGAATTCGATAATGGTAAATATCGTGCTACCATAAACCGACGTATAAAAAGATAAATTTCTTTAAGCAAAATTGTAGTTGAAACTATGCCACTATATTATTACTGTCGTGATATTGATTTTAAAAAAATATGATAAACGATGCACTGTACTGCTTAATTTTTTTCTACTAAAAACTCAGATTCCAATTTTATATATTAGTTTGGGGAAAAAGTTATCCATTATTTTTTCGGTAGACGACTGTAGTGATCGCTATCTCGTGAGGTATCTATCAAACAATTTCAAATTTACGCTCATTGGAAAGGTGACATTTGACAGTAAAATATCCTCTTGCGGTTTTTTGTTTGGTTAATCCAGTTACGAGTACAAGGTTTCAAAAATGGAAGACAACAAACAGAAAATTCGATACATTTTAGTTTTTCTTTTATAATGGCGAAAATGCTAACCAGGTGGCTAAAATTGTGAAAGGTGTTTATCGTCCTGTAACAACCAGTTACGCACAATTTTGGTTTCGTCGATTCCGTTTGAGTATTGGGATGCTAAAGATGCACCTCGCATGGATACAGCATCGTCGAGAATGTCTATAAAATATCAAAAATTATCAAACTTGACAGCATGTCAGAAGTCGTAGCTTCGCACAAGACCTAAAAATCTACATGAAAACTGTTTTAAGCCTTTTTACAGAGCGAATCTGAAAGAAGTTACAAATAATTCACGTAAAAATAATGGATTTCTTTTTCCCCAAACTATATACTTGAAAGTTCATATCTTGAATAATAAAAAGCAGCTGTAAATTGTAAAAAAAAAATTAAGTTATAAATATTCTGCAGCAAAATTGTAGAATTTTAATTGAAGATGCGCAATCAGTGTGTGTGTGAATAACTTTATTAAAATAGTACATTTAAATTATGCTCAGTAATAAAAAAAAAATCAATGTGCACTGATTCCTAAATTTAAAGAGCCTTGATGTGAAGCCCTGAAAATATCAGAAAAGATGATTTAGATTCAAAATGAATTTTGATAAAGATTTCTTTTGGAAAACAAGTTTATTATGTTATTAATCCAAAATAGCACTAGAATCTGTTTTACTTGGCGTAAAAATTTGACAATTTTTGGGAATAAATGTTCCTAGTGAAAGAAAATTTATGGAAAAATATAAAAATGTAATAATTAAAGAGTATAGTCAAAAAACTACACTAAAGAAAACTGGAATTTTTGATGATAAAACATTTTATTGGACAAATAATTAGATTTGCCACAGCGCCTCTGCTGTGCTAATAGTTGCACAATCACTAGTTATAGTTGACAGTGCAACTAGGATTTGAAATGTCCAACAACATGAAAAATTGTAAATTTTTTTTTTTTTTTTTTTTTTTTTTTTTGTTTAAATAGTAGAATTCAAAAAGCATTTTGCTTTGATTACTTTGCAAAAATTGTGTGTGTGACACTTTGCTATCTCTACAAAAAGGCGCAACTTTTTTGTTCTAAAATTTACTATCGTTAAAACGAATCTTTCCTGAGAATTTTAAGTATCTTATGTCCCCAAAAGCTGTTTAGGATTTCAAAAAAAATTTGGATAGGAAGTAACCAATGTACCATCCAATGAAATCTAACCCCTGATATTTTTTAGATTTGATCCATGAAGAGATTTAAATTGTGATCAATTTGACTTGCATTGGATACTTAAAATTCTTGTGAAACTCTTTTATATATTAGTTTGGGGAAAAAGTAATCCATTATTTTTTTGGTAGACGTCTGTAGTGATCGATATCTCGTGAGGTATCAATCAAACAATTTCAGATTTATGCTCGTTGGAAAAGAGACATTTTACACTAAAATATCCTCTTGCGGTTTTTTGTTTGATTAATTCAGTTACGAGTACAAGGTTTTAAAAATGGAAGACAACAAACAGAAAATTCCATACATTTTCGTTTTTCTCTTGCAACGGCGAAATAGATAGCCGGGTGGCTAAAATTGTGAAAGGTGTTTATCGTCCTATATATGACTGTAACAACCAGTTACGCACAATTTTGGTTTCGTCGATTCCGTTCGGGTATTTTTGATGTTAGAGATGCACCTCGCATGTGAAGATACAGCATCGTCGAAAATGTCTATAAAATATCAAAAATGATCGAAGTTAACCGCATGTCAGCAGTCGAAACGCGCAAGACCTAAAAATCTACATGAAAGCTGTTTTAAGCATTTTTACAAAGCGAATCCAAAAGAAGTTACATAAAGTTCACGTAAAAATAATGGATTTCTTTTTCCCCAACCTAATATTAATATCAAATATAGCTATAAGTTAAAACATTAATATAAAATTTAAAACCTAATATCCCCGACCAAATATTTTCCTAATAAAAGTATTTTTTAAATTTGAAATTCAGACTCTACTATTTTGATGTTCTTATCGTTTAAATGAATGGTAAAAAATTGGAAAACCGATCATGATACAAGTTACTTCAAATTAAATTACATTTTATCACGGGGTGAGGGAAATTTTCCTTATGGTTTTTCAATCCATTATTATTCCTTTAAGCCCACACTTGTATCTCCAGATCTTTTTTCACGTGTTCTTCTTTTTTGCCAGGCTATCAGATAAATGTTATGCAACAGAAGTTTAACTTCGATTTCCTCTTTGATGGCTGGGTGGAAATGAGAAGTAATGGAACTATAATGGAAATGTCTCTCGGAGTAGAAAATTTCCAACTCTTTGTACTCTATTCGAAGGCGTAAAAGGCAGAGCGTGCGAAGGAGGATGGAGCAAATGAAAATTTAATGGGTATATTCCTAATAAAAAAAAACCTGGATGAATCTTTCCATAACATCTGCTGAACACCCTTAAGTAGTTAACTGCATGCCGTGGCAGTAATAGTGATCTTCCAACCACTTTCGCTGCATAAAAACCAGGTTTTGCAGCGAGGGTGGTCTGCGGCCACTTTGAGGTGGTTTTCTCAATTGAATTCTGGCTGAAAAAAAGAAGTGCATCATGACAAGACTGAAAGTAACCATCACGTATGATTTATTTACGTCTATCTGTGACGAAATCAAATCATTCAAGAATGCCATGATTTAGAAATGGATTATAAATCTGCATTTTTTTATGTATCATTTTCGAATTAATTTTTTCATGCATATTAAGGTGGAGTTATCAAAAAAATATGAGAATGGTTTTTGGGGGCATTGCTCATATTATGACAATCAAACCTTTATTTTATCCCCCCCCCCACACACACACACATAGAGAAGATCAAACAAATAATGTTTACGAAAATGAAAGTACTTTGATATGAATATTGAGTTTGCATTATTCAACATTAAATAATAATATTCGAAAAGAGTATTTTATAATATTAATACGCATTCTGTAATTTTTTAAGTATTCATAACTATAAGTTTCATATGCCATTAAATTGTTTTATACTTAAGGAGTTATATAATAAAGTAAAGTATATCTTTGTTATTATTTTTTAAACTAGGCAAAAAATTTGAACGTTTTTGAATCATAGTTTAGTATACCTTTATTAAAAATGCATTTAGTATCATTAAACGTTATTAAAATTAAACAAAATTTAAATTGAACACAATTAATTTAAGTTATAGGAAAATTTAATTGTTTAATAATTAATAACACTACATAAATTGTTCATAATTAATAATACTGAATGATTAGATGCACATAAATGAAAATTAGGTGCACATGAAAATTATGCACCTAATTTTCATGTGCACCTAATTTTTATGTGAACTCTATATAAACGTTATTTTCATGTAGAGAAAATGTAGTAAATAACGTTTGCGAAAATATTAAATATAATTTTTTAATTAATATCAGAGGTTTTCATGCAAAAAAGTTAATTTATATAATAGATTAAAAAAAACACAAAAAATTATCTATGAAAAAAAAATTAAATCTGCATGGTATTTTAAATCTTAAACAACGAAACAAATAAAATGTAAAATAAATTATAAACAAAGTCATACAATAACAACATTGACTGCGTCAATTACTAATGAATTAATTAAAATTGATAAATAATACAAAAGAATATAGTTATAATTTAATATCAGTAGCTTCAACAATATTTAGATTTTAAGAATGAAATTCTGAAAAATAAAGTAAAATCAATGTAGAAATTGGATGATTATATTTTGCTGTATTCTCATTTGTTACAATATATCATTACATTATTTACTCGTTTGCAATATTTTAAAGCTAAAAATTAATTGTAAGATCATTAACAAGATGTAACAAAAATATAAAATAGATTTTTTCTTTCAAAACCGACTAAAATTATCATTAACATTTTGAAAAACAGAGTAACTATATATTGATTGAAATCTGAATTACTGATGTTTTATAATTTTTGGAGCCTTTCATGTTTTAGCATCACTATAATTGAACGGATTCAATTTAGAAATCTGAAGCATCTTCAAGAACCGTTCATTGAAAAGAACATTTCATAAAATGTTCTTAAACTTTCTAAAGATTGCTTGTTCACTTGCGTTTATGGTAAAGCAGGTGAAATATGTAACTATAAGGCAAACCCCTGATTTTAAATGCATGTATACTGTTAAGAGTTTCTTCTCGTGGTGACGAGAAAGTGGTAACGCAGAAATATAGAACATTGGTTTTCTTCTAAAACAATTTATTCACAGCTCTTACAGCTACAATTATTTCTACTTGAAGTAATTACATAAGTTAGAAAAACCAATACAGAGTTTTTTTAATACTAAATCTAAACAAAGCAACTTACAGAGTTGGAGATATGGGCATCTAACTCTTTGCTTCCGACTAAATTTCATCTCACTTTCTGCTTTGCTGATATCGATATTTCTATCTCATTAATAATCCCTCCCTTGAAATTTCTTGAACATTACTGTAGTGACCTTATAATAACTCGATTTCTATTACTTTTATCAATTAGAAATTATAAAATGTTGACTTGCATTTTGACGCCAAAAATATTGCCAAGTTCGCCAAATATTTCTGACGTTGATAGACTTATTTCTCAACTCTGAAAACTGCTATTTTCCTACAAGCCGTGTTGTTTAGACAGTAATTTCATAAATCATAACATACAAGTAATTAAGATTTTATAAGACTCATAAATATTTACGGTATTAAACTTTTAGTAACACTATCCATAAGGTTGCATGTCCGCGATACCCAATAAAGGACTAGTTTTCTAAGAATCACTATGATAAATAACCAATCTTTCACAGAATACGATTTCAGGCTTAGAGGAAGATGTTCTTTGAATCCTTACCGTGACGACATTAGTTAACTTTTATATTGTGTAGATTCCTTCCCAACACATGTTAGTAGCTTGGGTGACAATCCTTTTCGACGATTCGGATTCTAATGGCAAACTTTATCACCCTCTTTATATTTTCGGTCGGTGGATTTTATATCATACTGACCGTCCTTGCGCTTCATCATAATGTTAATTCTTTCTCTGGCGAAATGATGCACCTTTTCCAAATCCGCCTGCAGATCCTTAAGATTCAGGATTGGCGAACTAGAAACATCTGGTTTCCGCTTACACAGAATATCGCATAGTAGTTTGCATATATAGTATTTAGGAAGGTAAAGCCGATAGTTTGTGAACTACACTCCGGTAAGTTTCAATCTCGATGGTTCCGTGATACAAATATAGAGAGAAGGTTTAGCATCATCCAACTAAACTTCTTAACTATTTCATACAGTTGAGGATATAAAGGAGTCGTACAAGTTTTCTCCGCGTCGAGGTGCTCATACAGTTCCTTGAAAATGGCTAATTTGAAATTTGTCCCTTGATAAGAGTGGATGGATACGCCAAATTTGGAAATTCAATTCACAATTAGTATTTTCACGATATTGGTAGTTTTCTGATCAGTAATTGAAAACAGTTCTAGCCACAAGCTGACATACTCTACAGCAAAAAATGTATATTTGTTGGTTTGGGTAAGACAGCCAAACATAATCAATTCATTTCAATCAAATATCTTCTTCTTCTTCTTGAGCATGTCAGATATGTGGCACCTCTGCATTGTTGCATTTTGTACCATGCTTCAAACCCAATTTTTTCCTAGTTTCATTGTCTTGGGTCACCTACTTTGTTTATAAAGTCTGATAGGCCCTCAATGGAGTTTAGGTGTAACTCTTTAGGATATGGATTACCTAGAGTAGTGGATCTTGTAAGGGCAAGAGCATCGCACTCATATAGGATATGATGAGCTGATTCTACCCCTGCGTGGCATTTCCTACAAATTGGTTCCTGTTTAAAAAGTCCCATTGTGTGAAGGTGTTTCCTGAAATGATAGTGCCCAGTAATGAAGCCTACAATTGCTTGAGTCTTCAATCTTGGGAGTCTAAGAATTTCAGATGCAATTTTCTCAGATGACTTGAAAATCATACTTTTTGCGTGTTTCTGTCCAGGAGAATCACGCCAAACTTTGTTCATGTCCTGTTATTCCCATTTTTGAATGGCCTTCCAAGTAGTCTTCATGTTGATCCCACAAAAGGGTTACATTCCTATTAGATTGAAAGAGGATCCCTGTTTTGCAAGTTCATCAGCTCTTTCATTACCTTCTATTCCTATATGCCCTGGCACCCAAATAAGAATAATTTTATTCCCATTCGCTAGTTACTTAAGTAGATTTTACTTAAGGAGATTTTTACATTCCATTACAATTTTTTATTTGACTTGGAATGAGTAGAGAGTCATCAATGCAGCTTGACTGTCCTGAAAATAAGAGTACGCTTTCCTTGGTAGTCCTTCTTTAAATTTATCTGCAGACAGTTGGTGATAGCAAGAACCTCCGCCTGAAAGACAATCAAATGTCGCTCCGAAGTTATATTTTTATTGCCATCCTCTGCCTCGAGTCACTGGACCCTTGCATGAGTCATATTCGTTACATGACTTATAACACTTTCTCCCAACAATTTTGAATTTGTACCAGAATTTTTTGTATTACGAGTTTTCATTATTTCAAAGTGGATGGCAGTTGGATTTCAATGAAGTTTCTCCAATACACTTGATACTAAGGATCGTGGTGGTAAGAGTTGCTATCGAAAAGTCCTGCCATCATCAGATTCCCACCAGCAATAGACAACGCCATTTTTCAGATCTAGGAATTTCTGTTGGGCTCAGTATCTTTTCATAGTGAGACTATAAGGCTCTGTATTTCTTCCTAAGTAAGGTTTTCTCTAGAAGCTTCCATAAATTCTCCTATCAGTTTTATGTAGAGATCCTCTTATTAACTTCTTCGAATGCTGCGGATCAGAAGAATCGGAAGTTACTAGTCGAATGACGGGTGCTTTGAAGTCAAATTTCTGCTTTATGGCAATGTCTGCAATTTTCATGACCTGGTCTTCTGGGTAAGTCAACCACATTACCATGAGATGTTTCTTTACATTAACGGATTTCTTTGTTGTTTTGGAGATTCAGTCTTTTCTGCGTGGGTCAGTTCTTTCGATAATGGCCATCTTTTTCGAAAAACAATTGTTTCATTTTTGCTTTCATGAATTTCCTATTCACTATTTTAGGAACAACATCCAATTACTGTTAACTGGGCAAACTTCTACTTTCAACTTGGTTCCTGCTATGTCTCCTTCACAGTGGCATCTCGGACAAATGGCACTGTGGAGGAGACACTCATTTCTCAAAACCTGATAGACTGAATAAAAACCTGATTGACTCAAAACCTGATCAATACTCATTTCTGAAAACCTGATAGACAATTGTAACTTCCTCATTTGAAGTTTCTAGAACATTCCTATAATGAACTTATAGCTACTCGGATTATATTGTTGCTATCGAGTCATAGCTTCAAAATTGTTGATTTATGTTTTTTTGGGCCAAAAATATCGTTAAATGCTGTCAGCTGCTTTAGATTTTTAGACTTACTGCTTAGTTCAGAAAAGTGCTATTTTCATAGGAGCAGCGTTTTTTAGACAATAATTTCACAAATAAAATAATAATGACAGCTTAAACAAATAATTAAACATAAATATAAAACGATCAGATAAATATTTCTATTTTCCTTAAGAATATTTTTTATACAATTTTTTTTAAACATGAAGTGCGCAACAATAAAAGAAATGTTTATATTTTGATTTCCTTTCGTTTTTATTTTAAGTCCAACAATCGCTGTGATTCTTATTTTCTTTCACTTCTTTTTTTTGTGTGTGTGTGTGTGTGTTTTGATCTCATCAAGAGAAGATCCTTCTAAAGTTCTTGTTTTGATTGGTAATTGTGCAGTGATTTTTTAGGTGAACTTCACTTCGAGTAAAAGTGATCAACAAATTGGAAGATGAATATTGACAAAAGGCAGATCTTTTACATAACACTATGTCAAAGTAATTTTTGTAAAAGCTCTTAAATTTAAAATTGGGAAATTATTTATGTATTATATATTTATTCACATAATTATAATCAAAATAAATTTCAAAATATTAAGAAAATAGTGATATTAAATAAAAAACATATGAATGAAAAATTATTCAAATCATTATAACATATAAACATGTTAATTAGCTTAAATTATTTTTATGAAAGATTTACTCGGCAACTTTTTTGTTATTATCTATATATTGTTTATTTTATATGTTTTAATTAATCTATTGGGTTTAGCTCGATAAAATACATATCACACGTTACCAATCAACTTTTCACTGGGGCATAAGAGCTATATTTTATGACTAAATTCTTCCTTGTGGAAAAAGTTTGATAGTAACACTCATGTATCTGTTGGCAAACAATGTGACAGAAGTTTTGAGAGCATTTTCATATTCTTGGAGAGAGTAAGCTAGGAATGTTAACTCAAATGTTGAAAGTTTGAAGATTTTTTCCTGTTAGCAAGCTAGTCCTGCTTATTTGGTTGTTGGTGAATCAATGTGCAGCAATGGAAATATTCTTAAAAATTCGTCTCCGAACATTTGAGAATATTTCCATTACTAAGGAATTTCTGAGAGTACTTAAGCTGATAATTCTCTGAAAGTAATTCAAAAATATGGATAATTCGAAATCGATAATCACTAATATAGCGACTTTTCTGAAAATTTAAAACTAGGGCGAAAAACAGAAGTAATAAAAAAACTCTTAATAAATTCAAAAAATATTTAAATGTTAAGGATTTCTCTTTTTATTTTGGTTAATAGTTCTTTAAAAAGAATATGAAAGCACAAAAAAAAAATTAAGAATTCATAGATTAACCATAAATATAAAATCTGTATGAAAAACGAAAATTTACTGTGAAAACATAGAATGCAGAAGAGAATAAATTGCTTAACGACTCCTTGATGCTTTTTATTCACGTCTATACATTTTAAGAGCAGTGTGAATTCTAGTAAGTTTCTAATTCCAAGAATTGTAGGCTATTAATTCTTTGAAAAAAGTATGAATACAAATAATAGCAATAATAAGATAATAGTACATTCTTTATTATTGCTTATTATTAATACAATAATAAGGGAATAAACAAAATCAAAAAATTGAGTGCAAATATAAAGAATTCTTTACTTCTTTAAACATCAAAAAATGTGGAAGAAAGAGATTTATTAGTTAGAGAGGGGTTTAGGATACTATATTCTTGGTTGGGTTTATTGCTAGGGGGTGGGTCTTAGCCTGTCGTTCACTCCCTTTCCGGGTGGCTCTGTCTTTAGGCTTTCTCTTCCTGTTGGTTGTGCTTGAACATTTTAGGTCATACAGCACATCATCCAGCCATATTCTTTTGGGTCTTTCCCTTGGATTGTTCTACACTGGCTTCCAGTGTAAGAATCTTGCCACACGATTATCAGTTTGTTTTCCAGTGTGAAACGAGCCAAAATAAAATTAACGCCTTGATAAATTTTACGATGTCTGTGCCTTCAATTCTATTTCGCTATTAGTTCAAGGATACTGTATCTCATCTAATTAAAGCCAGACTTCAAATGTTTTCTTTGTATGAAAATATTAAGCAAATAAAAAGGGAAAATTACTTTAATATTAAAAAAATGATAATTTCCCTTACCTTGCATAATAGTCTGACAGATTGATCATAATCATTCATAAAGATACGAATATGCTAAACATTCAGCACATTTAAAGAAAAATGCATAAGGCATAGTTACGATAATGGAATGGAAGTCAATAAACTTTTGTGGAAGATAAAAAGTTCGATATAACTATGCATGGATATCAAACTTTAAAGATAACTTCGCACCCTCGAATACAGCTCCTTTTGTTGGTGATTTTGGAATGAAAGCATTTTACCTTCTCCGTTCATTTGCAATTCTCATCTGTAAGAATAACTTGATTTCATTCATACTTAATCTAATGTTTATGTTCCTAATGGAAACGAAATCATAGCTTCCATGATCAAGCATCAGTTGCAAGGCAAATTTATAAATTGGCACGTAGATCATTTTTAAGCTGCATCCTCTCTTTAGTAAAACATAATATCACCAGTTCAGTAACTAGCAGCATATACATTTCAAATTTTTCTGCAATTTCCAATCTTCTCTTGTTTATAGGATAATATATTGTGCAACCATCATTGTTACAGTTCATGGTTTACCAATGATTAATCATGAGTCATCTATTACTGTTTGATTCTGTTTACTGTTGTTCATCTATTACTGTCGTCAGTAGAATATTTTACTCAGCTGATTCATGAACTAATACCCAATTAAGAAATCTCTTGTAAAGTCTTACAAATGGCACATCCTAAATTTGCTTTTGATCATTTTACATAGTGCAAATAATTAGACACCGCTCAAAATATAGACATCGAATCGTCAACAGTATATTTTTCATGTACTCAATATTCTTGCAATAAGCATTTCGGATACTTTCGAACAATATGATTTGCAACATACGATTCTCGTTAGTCTTAAGACTAATACTTTAGTTATCCTTTCTTTAACAATATGAAATAGTTACAACATTCATATAATGATAAATATATTCTATATACTATGTTGTGTCATTTTACAAGCACATACATACAATATACAACACATCTATCTTAATCTTTTGGAATTTTGTCTTCAACAAAACATTATTGATATTTTTAGAATCAAATTACAATTAATGGATACTGGAATGATCAAAGAGATAAGTAACACTGCATAAAAAAGGAGCATTACCATCCTGGAAAATTTGCTCTCCTGCAGAAAATGAAGTTAGTACTATATGATCGATCTGGTCTGCTAAATCTTCTCTATATTTCACCCAAGTAATCCTTAAATCTTTGAATTACGACTGGAATATCTAAGAATCGTGACAGGGGTGTCCATGATATGACAGATCACTCTCTGTGCTTGAGAGATGGAAAAAGAAATGCACGATCTAATGTTTCATCTAATGTCCATTGAATGTGAATGTGTCATTTTGGAGGAAAAGGTGTAAGAAATAATTCGTCGAACTCTATATTAGGTTGGGGAAAAAGAAATCCATTATTTTTAAGTGAACTTTATGTAACTTCTTTTAGATTCACTTTGTAAAAAGGTTTAAAACAGCTTTCATGTAGATTTTTAGGTCTTGCGCATTACGACTGCTGACATGCGGTTAACTTCGATCATTTTTGATATTTTATAGACATTTTCTACGATGCTGTATCCACATGCGAGGTGCATGTCTAACATCAAAAATACCCGAACGGAATCGACGAAACAAAAATTGTACGTAACTGGTTATTACAGTCTTATATAGGACGATAAACACCTTTCACAATTTTAGCCACCCGGCTAACTTTTTCGCCGTTACAAGAGAAAAACGAAAATGTATCGAATTTTCTGTTTGTTGTCTTCCATTTTTACAACCTTGTACTCGTAACTGAATGAATCAAACAAAAAACCACAAGAGGATATTTTAGTGTCAAATGTCACCTTTCCAAAGAGCGTAAATCTGAAATTGTTTGATAGATACCTCACGAGATATCGATCACTACAGACGTCTACCGAAAAAATAATGGATTACTTTTTCCCCAAACTAATAACTATCTTTCATTTAAGTACACAAAGTCTTATGTTTGACATACAACATTTAGTGTTAACAAATAACTCGGAAATTGTTGGTCTGCTATAAATGTTCTTTATATGAAGGGACCTCCCAACTATAAAATTATTGATATTAAAAGTGGTGCTAATTTAGCTTTGGTCATTTTTCGCTGCAGTTGTTTCTTACTAGACATTGCAATTCACTTTTACGTCTAAGATCTTGTCAATTCAGATTCTTTATCCACCCATAACTTCGCTTGTTTTAACTCGCGGTGTGTACGCCGTCAGGCTCTAAAGTATCACACCACTAGAATTAGATATCTGGATCATTTTGATTTCAGCTACTTCAGCTATAATTTAATCTCTACAATTTTCTTTATTTGAGTGTATAAGGTTTGATATTTCATGCTTTAGATGATAATTCAAAAAATATTCAACCTTATTTAAACCCTATAAGCCCGATACTTAAAATTGCATTTTAATATACATAAAGTGCATTTTTACATGTCTCTTCTTAATTTTCAAAACGTGTTGGTATCTGCCATGGAAATCGAACTCAATAATTGGTGAAATAATAGGCAGAATTCTAACCATATATTAAGGTAAGAGTTATATTTTCTTGATGTCCAATTATTCAATTGAATTAAATGCTCGTTATCAAAATGTTTAAAATGTCAACATAAACTATTGGGTTGTTCGGGGAGTCATTTCGTTTTCCCCACCTGAATCAGTTTTTTGCAAGTGAAAACCAACCATTTTATAAGTATGAAATCATGCTACAACCAAAAAGATAGTATAAGGTATTGGACTAGAATTGACAAAATATAATTTAAAAAAATATTTATTCGTTATACGTTTTTCATTTTGATATAAAAGGAAATAACTTTCCAAACAACCCAATGGATTTGTACTTTTGTGCTTTTTTTATATTTCTCACAGATAATTAATTTTTTCTTAGATAACAATTCATTTTTCATTTCATATAAAACGAAATAATTTTCCAAACAACCCAATAGATTTGTGCATTTCTTCATATTTATCACAGATAATTATTTTGAAATGATTTCGATTGTAAAATATGTTAAGCGAATAATTCAGTTAATTCCTTAGATTTGTCTAAATATTTTGAAAGTTAAAATAATCTGCAATATAATTATCAATAATTATTACAAAATATTGCAGCTTATCAATAGTATTCCTATCATAAGTGCCAAAATAAATGAGTATATATTATCATCTAATTGAAAACACTACTAATTTATCAAGTTGTAATAATAACGTAAAAATTCTCAGGACACAATTCTTGGAAACTCTTATTATAATTTCTAATTCAACACTTTCACTATAAAACAAGAAAATTTACTTTTTTTTTGTCAACTGGATTGTCTGTCTTTCTCTTCGAAACACCCAGACAAATTTATTTGTCTCAAACAACATTTGAACTTTGGTTCCTTAAATCCAAAGTCAATCCTGTTCTTCACATTCCGAAAGTAGTCTTAAATTTATGTTCTTTTAGCGTGCGAATGCTGTAACAACTGAACCATTCTTTAAACAAGACTTGTTTTTTCTGTTTTTTAATCTTTTGCGATCTCCATTTGAACGACTCAAATCCAGAGATAGTTACTCAGTGTGGTTATTTGAAGACTTTATTCTAAAAAACTGCAAACAACTTGATATTTCCAGCTAATGTTAATATTAATAACCTGCTAAATGTGTGTCTTCCAGTTCTGAAATTTTTAAACAAAATGTTTCATATATACTCATTTATAACACAGTTAGTTATTTAATTTACATTTTTTATTATTAATATTTTTAAAGGTATTTCTTGATAAAAAAAAAAAAAGAGTTGCATTAAAACGCTTGAAGTAGTTAAGAAAAAAAATTTATTATTTTAAATTTAATATTTTAAAATAATTTATTTTTAAAAATTTTAATTTAAACAAATATATATATATATATATATATTTATATATACACGCCTGCGTATGTGTTAAGGAATATGTACGATGTAACTAATAATGTAAAATTGAAAAAAATGGAAAACGAAAATTGAACCCTGGTTTTTAAGTAATAATATTTTGCCGAAAATTGATAAAGTAAAAAGATAACTGATGATACGAGTTATATAATTTTTCATATTCGCTATTGTCAATAACATAACAAATTATGTTCAATTTGTATAAAGAATTTGATATATTTATTAATCATTGTACATAGCTTTGCTGATATCTGAAATTTCAAAAATTAACTATATTTCATTTTATTGATCAAGATATTTTTCGCAAATTACCCAGAAATGTTTCTAACATAATTCAAAACATTTTGAAAGATTTAGTAAATGTCTGCGTCGTAATCAGTGTAATGATTTATGAACATTAGTTTATATCATTACCATATAATATATTAACATCTATAAAAAAAACTATAACATTTACCAATTACCAATAATTTGTTAATTTTTTAACGAAACGGTCATTTAAAAATTAGAATTTTAGCACCAAAATAATATGAAAAATACAAATGTAAAAAAAAGGTTAAAAACAATGAATGAAAGAGCAAAACAGAGTGAAGCCACAAACTTTAATAACATCTTCCTCTATGAACTGCCTGTATACACTAATTGTAAAAATTTTCTTAAATGTTAATGGGTAGTTTTAGTTTTGTTGTATATAGTTTATTTCACATTTAATGCAGAATATTCCCATTTTTCTTCCAAAAATTGCAATGCCAGGTATAACCAATCTTTTGTTGAGAAAAAATTTCCCAGAGTAAGGAGTAAAGGTCTGCATCGAAGCCCGAAACATCATAAACCATCTCAGATCCAAGATTAACTCAAGGAGTATTACCAACACCCTCTGGAGGGTGTTAGCATTTCCCCTCAGTAAAAGATGCTTCTATATTTATATTAATGACTAAGTTATACAGAAATTTCCTATGTTTATTATAAAATCTCTGTTAATTAAATTGTATTGTATACCAAAGGTACACCGAAAAATTTTATTTATTTTGTATTTATCTCTTGCTTTGCAAAAAGTTTGTTTGGATCTTCTGTTTTTTAAAAAAATAAAGGCTTGTGGGCGTGGTTATGTAGTTCAAACTTAGCTCCGCCTACAAATATGCTCCTGATCTGGATTTTCTGAAAGAAACTAGTGTTTTCAACTCATTTAGGCAAATTTTTCGTTATGGAATAAAGATTTCCTAGATTTCGAGGTATAAAGCCACTAGCTACGATCCCTGCACAACAAATCAGACCAGTTTTGGTACACGTTTACCATTAGAGAGAAGTTAACGCCCAGAAAAAATACCGAACTAAAATTACCTAAAACATTTGCTGAAGTATTTTTTAATATTCATAAAAATGACCTTTTAAATATTTGGTTACTGTTTTATGAATATTTAATAATAATAATATTTGCGAATATGCCAAATAATTTGTTAACACTCATTACAAAGGGAGTTTAAATATTAATTAATTGTTTCAACACCTAAATATATTTACTATGAATAATATAAATATAAAAGAGAGGCATAAATTTCCAAATGCATTGAATAGTTTATATTCATCACAATAGACATTTTCAGCAAGAAAATTAAGCGAACATTTCTTTTCATGTTTCAGTTTAATATACTTTATCTTCAAAACAATAAACACAGCATTCCTAGCAACTTCTATCTTATCCCATGAGTTCAATTTTAGAACATGCTTCTAAATACCATGCTCAAGAATTTCTGTTTCTCAATCAAGAATTTTGCCACCATCCATTCGAATGTCTTATAACAGCGAATTTTGAAGATATTCAATATAATTATCAGCATTCTATTTATTATGCTTATGCTTCTATTTACGTTACCATTTCAGATTAAAATGTTTTTTTGTAAATATTCTTTAATAAAAAAAGTTTATTTAAACTCAGCTTTAAAATTAATTTATTGATAAATATTCAATATTATATTAAAATGTTGTTTTTACAATTTTTTGCTGCCATCTATCGATAAAATTTAGAAAGTGAAACACACATCAATAAAATTTATCCTTAAACTTTAAGTTTTTTCATACTTTTGCATTTAAAAAATGTATTCAATGATTTTTATTATTTGAATATATTACACTAATATGATAACTTTTATGTAATTGAGTAACAATCATTTAAAATTCCATATTTATATAAGAATTAATTTACTTTCGTATTTATAATAGAATTAACTTACCAAATGACTTTTAATTCAATTTCCATTTATTAAAATATTTTATTTACAATATTCTATATTTTTGCCAATGAAATTCTAAAAATTACATAATTTCTCATTTAAAAATTTTATTCTTGTTTTGGTTTTGCGAAAATTCAAATGATTGTTTCCATTTGATTCTAAGATTTTAACCTTTTGAATTTATAAGGTCTCTATTTATCTGCATCAAAATATCTATTTACTATTGTTATAAAGATAAACTATCAGTAAATGTTTAATCAATAAGAAACAGTAAATTTAATTATCAACTTTTTTTAATTTATCAATTTGAAAAAATGTAATGATACATCTTATAAACAATATTTAACTGTATTTTATTCAAAAAAAAAATCTTTTTATATAAAAGAAACTGTTTATTTTAACTATTAAAACTGTTCTTTATAAAATTACTGTTCAGCACATTTTTCTACGCGCTACTTAAATTATATAATTTTATTTTCAGATGATAAAACAAAAAAGGAAAAAATATTATCTCATAAATTTATTTAAATAAAATTTCTTTCGTTTAAGTTTCCTTATCTTTTCTAAATAAAATTTGTGTAAATTATATATAATGCATTAAAAAAAATACAAATAAAATAACTTTCTTTTTGTTACCCATACGGGGCTAGTAATAATTATATATATATGTTTTTCAAATAGTTAGGCAATTTGGAAAATGGTCTATATTATGGCTTTTAAACACTGACTCTTTTCCTATCATTAATATATATTATTAAAATTATTATTAGCAAAATTACACAATTTATTAAATAAATTATATATTTATATTTTACATTTTTTAGTAAAAAGGCTGCGTCGACCTATTTTGGATGGGCTGCCAACCACTCTCTATTCACAAGCGCTATCCCATTACTGCCCGATGCGGGAGCTTTTGCCTGCTCCGTTTCCGACCTGGGCCGGTGCGCTCCTCCTTAGACGACCTGGTGAATCCGGATTCCTCCGGTCCCACCATATCGACATCGGGCTTAATGCGGACGCCTGATCAACATAGACGAGCAGAGGACAGAACTCCCAACCTCAAGACCTCCAACAGCCTAGACCTCCAAGTAGCTAGATTATAAGACCACGCCACTGGTCCCGGTCGCTTGGAGTGTTTCTAACAGGTAGACTATCCTGCAACCAAATATTTTCTCCTCTGAATATTGTGAACAGCGCCATCTGTTAAAAGTAAATTAAACTAAGGAAAAATATATTTAATCTAACTTTAAAAGAATTGTTCAGCGCGGAAATGTTGAAAACTTTTCATTTTTTAAAAGCAACAGAAGACTACCTTTTTTAAAAAATTTTCTTTGAAAAATTATCTCATTGTGTGTGTTTAATATTTATATATACATATAAATCTATAGGTTTTACATTATTTTTATATAATATATATATAGGAATTTGAAGTTATTTTAGTGAAATTTAATGTTTTGTTAACATAAATCATGTTTCAATTTCAAATTTTCAAATGAATTTACAAATTTATTATAACGTTTATATTTTAAACTCGTTGTTAGATTTAAAACATATTTATTTTGAAATTAGTAAATATTTTATCATGAAAAATATAAAATTAATGTTTTAGTAATGAAGTGATAATGTTACGAAATATACATTCAATTTGGGATAAGATATTTTATCTTTCTAGAAATACAGAAACCAAAATTAAGTCTTACTTAGTTTCATTATTTTTGGTAAAATTTAAATTTATATATCCTTTTAATTTTTCTTCTTGCTCTACTTTCGTATTAATTTCCCGTGAAGTGTTCATTAACAAATATCATTATGGAAAAAATATAATATTAAAAAATTACGCATTTTAATAAAATTTATCTTAAAATTCAATTTGAATAAAACTACATTGAATACTTTACTTTATAGTATTCATTTTTATAATACAGTTTAATATCAAATTTAAAACTTACATACTTAAAACGTAATACAAAGTTAAAAAAGAAATTTATTATAGAAAATAATTTCTACATCAAAAATTAAAATCAGAATTCTAATTAAAAAAACGGTAAGAGAGTATCATTGGTACCTTATCAATTAAATTAAATCTATATTCATATCTTGATCCTCTTTCCATATATTTTATTCTCTTAAGCGATACCAAATAAAATATTAAATAAACAATAAATATAATTAATAATACTAACAATTATATTATTACAACAATTTTAAAACCTTTTAATTGGGAATTAAATGTACCTTATACTTATTATCTAATAACCTCATCAATATACTACAGAAAATAAAAATAATCAGACTACAACTACAAAATGCTAATACCAAGCTGAAGCTTCAAATCGAAAATGATGTCTTTCTCTAAAATGTATACTTAGTATTATTCGTAATCATATTACTATCAAAAACAATCTCTCAACTATAACATGAAATCCATGAAACCCTGCAGCTATAAAAAAAATACAGAACCAAAAACAAAATCTCTTATTCTAAATCTAGTCTCCGTATATCAAAATAACTGAATTAAGGAAATATATAACCCTAATAACCAAGTAATTAAAAGAGAATTTTTTGCTAAAATTCAATTTTTATTTAAAATAGCTTGATGACATAATGTAATTCTAAATCCAGAAGTTATAAAATTACAGATTTATAATAGAGGAACCTGAAAAGAATTCTAAGTAAAAATTCCTACCGGGAGTCATCCTAAAATATGTTCTTTCTCAAATTACATTTCGTCATCATAACATTGATACTAAAACTCTAATTAAAAATCTTATAAACATCATATATTTTTACAAATATTTTTATTATTCCAAATATAATTATTAATACTCTTATCCCTATTATTAAAGGTCAAGGAGACATTATAACCAAATGATAAGGATGAAAATTCTTTTCCAAAAATTAATAATATTCTTAAAGAATACAATGAAAAAAGAACTCTAAATACAAAACCGTGAATAATAGCCACCTTATACTAATAATAAATGATAATAAATTAATAATAAATGAAATATTACTGACAAAAACATATAAATTATTTTATTACTCTAATTCTTGACAATAATCCAATGACCTGATATATCAATAGACCTCAATATGATCAAATGACCTGATATAATATTCGCTGCTAAACGAATAGATAATTATTAAATGTCTAATTCTCTTAATCATTACTATCAAAGGAGATAAAATTAAAGGACTCCCCTCCGGGACTAAATGAGCTGCTCGAATTTTAAAATTTTTAATTCACTCTATTAAAAAAAAATCTCAACTGAAATACTATTCCTAATGTTACATAAATATGAGCAGTAAATCTAAATACAAAAGGAAATAATCCAATTAAATTTGATCTAATTAAATATATAAATCTTGATATTCTTACACATACAATTCCTAGATATTTTAAATCAGCAATCTCCTTAAAAATTTTAACAATAATTAAAAATCTATTTATAACAACCTTATACCCTCTTTTAATTAAATAATTTCCTAACATTTCCTAACCTTTTAATTAAATAATTTCCTAATTATATAAAATATATAAATAAGTATTCAATTAAATGAAAAACCTAAATATGATGTGGGATCAAAAACAGAAAATAGAGGTATCAAAACCATTTATATATTTTTTTTCAAAAGAAAAGGAAAATACATATATAAAACTCCATACAACTCTAATATTATTACTAAAAATAGAAAAACTATAAACACAGAAAAAAAATTCATATCAAAAATATTAATTGAGGAGTTTTTCATCCTTAATTTGACAAATTAACATTAATTAAACTATTATTTCCATGATTAATTTAAGAGACTAACACCCTATATCTTCGGTCACTTATCTATTAACACTTTTCTAAAAAGCTAGAATGATCAACAGTTATTACAATAGGCATAAATCTATGATTAGATCCACAAATTTCAGAACATTGCCCAATAAATAATCCTACTCGATTAAATGAATATGATAATTGATTCAAATGCCCAGGAACAGCATAAAACTTTTCCCTAAAGAAGGAATAGTTCAAGAATGAATTACATCGCTTCTTGAAACAATTATCCGAACATCAGTTTTACAAGAAACTATAAAAGAATTATCTATTTCTGATAACAGAAAAATCGGATTTTCTGAACTTTGAATTATATAAGAATCAAAATTAATTATTTCTAGATCTCTACATTGATGATCTAAAACCTTAAGAGTAATTTCAGGGTGCTCATATTGTTTCCATTAAATATATATATAAAAAAAGAATAGAAGAAAAAGCAATAAATAATAAAAAAAATAGCAGGAAGAATTGTTCATACTCTTTCCAATTCTTGACCTTGAAACATGAATTATTTCTTTTATTTACATAGGAATTAAATAATATAAATCCTACTAATATTACTATTACTATAATTAAAAAAAATTAATTATTTTATAATAGGAGAAGAACTATTCTTAAAATATAAAGAACCTCAAATTGCCAATAATTTCTTTTAAATAAATTTATTTGGTTAAAAGTATGATCTAAAAAGGAAGCATTATTTATTCACTCCAACGAAGAGTTAGAATAATATCCTCTTAAAATTTTAAATGCAAAAGTGAAATTTTAGTCTTGGCACAGCATGTCCATCTTTGAACCTTGCGCCATAAAATCCAACCAACTAACCTCTAAATTTTTCTTTTCATTACTATTCTTTCTCATAAAATTATAATAAATATTAAAACCCCAAATTAAGAAAATAAAGACCCTAAAGAAGAGACTATATTTCGAAAAGCAAACGCACATCTGGATAATCAGAATACCGGCGAGGGATTCATTTCAAACCTAAAAAATGTTGAGGAAAAAAACTCCTACAAATACAATATAAACTGCAATTTTCTCTTTTTTATTTATTTTTTTTTTAATCCAAAAAAACAAAGAAAATCAATAAGTAATTCCTACTAAAATAGAAGATACAGGTCTTATTCTTAATACATAATGAAAATTAGCTATAATTAATTAGTATCATGTAAAACAATATCTAAAGAAGAATTAGACAAAACAGCCCCCATAATTTCCCCTAAACTAAACAGAAATACAAAACCAATACATCAAAACAATGGGGTATCTATTTTAAAATACATATATAAGATCCGTATTAAGTTGCTATTCATCAATAATTATTGTAGCAGCAGTAAAATCTATCTATGTTCTATCTATCTGATGCCAATAAAATTATGAGCCCTGATAAAAAGTTTCGATATAAACAATGTTGAATAAAAATATTTACTTCACACCTACATAATTAAAAAAATGAGAACCGCAGATTTATCAAGTTGAAATCAATTTTACCCGTTAGTATGAAAAAGCATATACACAATGTTGATATAAAATCAGTATTTCTTAGTATGGATACAGTTCTGTGTACATTCCTTACACATGATTGGATCCAATTATCTAGCAGAACGAATTTACAATATGAGTTTGAAAAAAAGTCAAAACTGTTGAATTCTTTAAATCCTATTTTTAGGACTAAAAAACATTGTTGAAGAGTGTTCATTACATCATAGTATAATTCATCAATGGATCTATTGAATCGAATTAGTTTTTGGCATCATTTTCCTGCAGATTTGTGGGCTGCAATATTTTTTAATCAATGCTTTCCTTCCCTGACGTTGTTAGCGTAACCAAATGATGTATTTTCTGAAAAATATTTAAACTGCAAAAATTAACAGTTTTAAAAAATTAAAATAATTTACATAATATGATAATTTCCAGAAAACATTATACTAAAATGTTTATCTTGATATAGATTGTTCGTACCATAACTAATATTTATAAGATATTCATAAAAAATATAAAATTGAGAAATAATAACATTATTTTTCAAAAGTTAAAATAATATATTACATACATTATAATATATTATATATATCCGTATATTCTTTCTAAATCCGATTTACGCTGTAATGTTTTTCGAACTAGAGAAAAAATGGCATATGCAATTGGATCCTGTTACATCATCCATTGCAAGATTTATAACTCTCAATCCTAATAAGACATCAATATTTTTTAAATAAAATAATTAAAATAAATCGAGACTCTTCTGATGATAAGGTCAAATATAAATATTTTTAAATGAACAAACAATTTAGAAATAAAATTCAAATTCCCCTGAATATTATAACATATTTATTTCAATTTTAATGTTAAAATCGTTTAATCAACTACGTGCTGTCCAGAATATTTACTAAACTTCATTTAACTTTAAATTTCCTCAATAGATGTCACTACATTGATTTATAAAATTAAAATCTTTCCATCCTAAAAAAACGTAAATAAAATTTACTTCTAGATTACATATTAAACTATGTATTTATGTTATCATTCAGAGAGTTTGAAATGGCAAGTTACTTTTAAAAATTCTCATCATTTACTATTTTTAAAATTAAAATTATTAGAACCTCTTAAATCATCTTCTTGCTAAAAGATTTTTAAAATTTTTATCGCCATCTAGTGTTTACTTGAAGAAACAACTTTATACTATTGTAATATTCAAAAAATAAAAATTATTTTTATGCGGTCGTTGACCTGAATTACATGTGCTTTCTTAGATGTTTAAAAATGAATAAATTTTTGCAATGGAATCCTTATTTGAAGTCAAATAATACACTCAAGTATCCTTTTTTTTAATTTGTTGAAACAAAAATACGCAAAAAAGCTAAAAAATTTTTATATAAAATTGGGGAAATACTTCTTATACATAAGACAAACAACAAAAATGTTTTAAAACATTCACTGACTCAAGTTCAGAGGAATATCTTTATACCGATTAAGTTTAATGAAAGAAAATTATATTGAATGACTTTAAATTTATTTTGATGTTGAGAAACTATTAATTTCTTTGCTCTACAATATAAGTTTAAAAAATAATACAGCGTTAACATGCATAATTTTTTACAACAGAAACAAATTTAATGTATTCGTTTTTAATGAACACTATGAATGTGTTTCAAAAACGTATAAAATTAAGAATTGAGTCAATCAAAAATAAAGAAATAAATTCTCAGGTCATGACGTTGAATTAATAGTATTTCCATGACCTTCGAGAAAGGTAACCAAAGACAAGATTAAAATCATAAAAAATAGTATCTTAAACTATTTTTTTTTTATGTATAATCTGTTCGAAAGTTTAATGTAAACTAATTTTGTATCATTTTTGTTGCCTTATATATATATATATATATATATATATATATATATATATATATATAT
>JAPDSC010127591.1:0-13309 GCA_026290005.1 Latrodectus geometricus
AGCCGTGATTACTTTTTGAGAAATTAAATTTGTCATTACAGTGACAAGAGTCGAAGTTCAATACACAGAATGATTTGCGAACAGTTTCCATCAGGAAAAAACTACCATTCTGTTGACATAAGGAAAATTCATGATGATTTTGATAAAACTCAGTTATGTTTCGAACTCACTACCTTCCAATAGAGAACACCTTAATCAACTAGGCTATTGTGGCTTACTTTGTAGACGTTCAAATTGGATCCTCATTAAAAGTATAAGAGCAGGTTGAATGAATACACAATGTGGCCACACTACTTGTTAAATGAAATAAAAACAAAGCTATAAAAATTGCTTGAAATGTATCGCTTCGTTTGTGATCTATAAGACTGATTATTATACAAACTGTTTTGATTAATGTGTCCGTCCTTTGTGAAGAAATTTACATTTAATACTTGTAACAATTTTTTGCTATCATTTTTTTTTACACGGAAAAAAGTAATAAAATGAATATTCATGAAACGATTTTTTTCTAGCATTAACTATCAAGCATTTTTTGATTATAACCTAAATTTTGGAAAGCAATACATTTTAAGATAAGATACAAGCAAATATTATCTTGAAAAACTTTAAAGAATTATTACCTTATGTAATGTATATTATGTAGAATACTTTGGTGAAGACTATAAAAACATACATTATTGGATATTATTTATTGATAAAAGGAAAAAGAAGCACTGATTGGGGATCTAAAGATAAAGAATAAATTGAATAGAACGTTTTCTGTAATTCTGGTATCAACAGGGCGAACACAGATAAGGGACTAGAAAGAGGTCCTAGGTTAGGAACCGAATTTTCGCTTAATGTATAATTGAATTATATTCACTCCTTTTTATATATACTAGTAATTGGTTTTAATATTATGACTGCCGTGATTACACTGATAATTATTTATAAAAATGGAGTTGCATTGAAATCAGCAAACGAGTTAGCATATTTTTTATGTAGATTCGATAGGAGCTAGTTAAAGTAGCCTATTATAAGTTTTAAATATTGGAGTTCAAGCTTTAATAGCATTTCTATTACATACGTCTCGTTTCTTGAATTATAAATAAACCTGTCTAAATCTTTTTCCAACTTATCAGTAAAATTACGAAAACATAAGACCACTTAAAATGCTTACATAATGTTTGAATGTACCCTGAACATGGTTCGAAAATCTCCCAATCCTGAAGCATTGTTTTATCGACAATTTCTTTTATTTTATGGTAGAGAAGCCTGGTTCAAATTTCCCATTGTTCCATTATGAAAAATCATAAATTCTTAGAATGTCTCGGTGGCTTGGTTAGCTAGCGCGTCGTTGTCGTTACCGGAAAGAGGGGAGTTCGAATCCCGGCTTATCCGAAGATCCACAGTGTTCACTAATGGCGACTGGAGCACGTAAGATATGTCGAGTAGAAATGTCCTCCATGTTCTCATTCCGAATTGATACCTCTGGGGGTGGTTGGTCCAAGGTAGCCAGGCTATGGGTTTTCTCAGGCTCCATCTCTGAATTGGAAGACCCAGATGGTGCTACCACCTATGAGCCAAATTCGTACTTTCCCCTTCGTATGAGGGTGCTTTATTCAAAAACAAAAGATGTTCTTTTCGACTTCATTCGCCCAGTCCCTGAAGGGCGGATTTGGCTTCGCCAAGTGACGTAAGTAATAAGTTCTTTGAAATTTTTTTTTTCCACTACGCCCAGCTATTTTAGGATTTCCACCTTTTCAACGCATCCAGAAGGGGAATTAATGACACCTTTTCTAGTGGGACACCCAATGATTTTCATCGTGCTTCGAAAGTACGTAGGTCTTGCAATTCAGAAGAAGGCACCAAGCAAAAGATACCCAGACTGGCCTTCTACTGCCAAGACTATCGATTCACATTGAAACTTTTATGACTGATACATATTTAACGTGCCCCAGCTACCATTATATGGTGGATTTTAATTGGATAGGGATCGGAATTCACTACCTTCCAATAACGAGAGCGAATGTCTTAAGTAATCAAGCCATCGAGGCCACCGTTCTGGAATATAGATTGCTGATGTTGAAATCCCTGAATTTTTTAAACAATTTTTGAAACATATCTCCTGTGTAACCTAAATTTTGTCTTAGAGTTCGTCTTTTGAAGTTACATTTCAAGCTATTGATTCAAATGTAACTTCAAAAATAAAGATTTCTTGAAAAGTGTGACCATGGCATGTAATCCCCAATTGGCGTTTCATGTGCAATTATGCTTCGAATGATGTTGCAGAAAGTTCTCTAATAATGGCTAGTTTATTTTTCAAGCAGCCTTTATTACCACCATAGCTGAAGAGAGACAAACCTGACGACTTGAGGGAAGATAAGTTATGCACCCATGAACTTCGATGAAGAAACCAGCTGCGGACAGAAATTTCCATCCCGGGTAATTCTGAATGTGGACAGTTGTAATTTGTACGTGAAAATTGCAATAACGTAGTTGGTGGTAAAATCACATGGCTGAGAGCATAAATGAATGAGAATTAAAAAGAACTTTCAGATTTCACACAATGAAAGGACATAGGATGCCTGCAAAACAAGCAGAGGAAATACTAACAAAACTGAAGTACTTTTTTGAGAAAAAAAAACCGTTGTTGTAATGACACTGGGCGAATGAAGTCAGAGAGAGCGTCTTCCATTTTTGAAAACAGCACCCTCGGTTGATTGGTTGAGTTTGGTGGCGCAAGGTCCACAAAAGACAAGCTGCGCCAAAAATTAAGCTTTAAAGAAAATTTATAAATTTTAGACAAACCCCAAACTCAACATTAAAAATTAAAAACACAAAAATAAATGTATATATTTATTTTAAAATCTAAATAAGTATAAGTAAATGGAAAGTAAAATAAAATTCATAAAATTTAAATAAAATTAAGGAAGCCAATTTCCCTTAAAAAGGCAAAAAGGTTTCGGTGGGGTGATTCCCCCACTAAATCATACATGCTTAAAAGGTCAGTTTGAAAATATTTAAAACGGTAAAGGTTAAAATTAGGACATGAAATTAAAATCTGAGAAACAGTATATGGTTCATCACACGCGTTTCACACAATGGATGTTGGAGACCTGCATATTCCATGACTCCTGCCAGAGAGAATTTACAAATTTTTTAACTATCTTTCTCACGTCGAGAAGAGGGACAGATGAGTGAAGTAAGGACGAAAACAGCACCCTCATTTGAAAATGGAAGGACGACTTTACCTCAAACATGGCAGCATCCACCCCCCTTTTAGGTTTACTATTTTAAAGATTGAAGCCAGAAAAGACACATAGCCTGGCTCTAACCACCTTCAGAAGTATTAATTTGGAATGGGAACTTGTAGGACATTGCGATTCGACATATTTTACGTGCCCCAATCACCATTAGTGGACACAACGGCTCTTTGGCTAAGTCGTGATTCGAACTCACTACCTTCCGGTAATGAGAATGACGCCCTAATCAACCAGACCACCGCGGCCCATAAAACAACCGTAAAATGATTTAGTACATCGAAAAAAATCCAAATATGTTCTTGAAAAATATGATTGTGAAACTGTTAAAAATAACTTTGCCTAATTTTTCATCAATAAAAAATTTTAAAATAAAAAATAAATTTAAAAAAAGTTTAAATTTAAACTTTTAATTATTATTTTAATTTACACTTTAAATTTAAACTTATTTTAATTTAAAATAAAAATTAAATAAGTTTAAATTTAATTATTTTAAAATAAACTTTTCTTTATTTTGTTGGTATATACGAGTTCGCAAAAGCCATCATCTACAGTATATTTAATAAGATTTCAATTTATAATGTGTGAATACAATTAGGAAAATTAAAATTTTAAAATGTTTTATATATATGAAATTAATTTTACAAATATTGTTTTGTACGAAAAGATATTAGCATATATTTGCGATATTGTAATTGCTAAAATTGATCAAATCTAATGCCACTATTTTTTTGAGATAGATAAACATAATCCACTTATCACATATGGAGTAATTATTGCAATGACCCAATCAATTATTTTATCAAATGCGTTACAGTGAACTTTACTAGAGGAAGAAAGAGTGTCATGGCATTTATCGGACATGTAATGAAAAATTACAAACAGCTTACAATTATTAGTTTGATCAAAAGCATTTTAAAAAATTCGTGAAACAATCATTCAATAGTTAAGCTGCAATAACAGTTTTTAAGCAATATCTTGTTTTAAAGCCAGAGGTTTTAAACTCAATTTTGCAGAGGGCCATATATTAAATTTAGAATGTGTAGGCGGACTACATTCAAATAAAAAAAATGTACTGAATTATTACAATATTTTAATCATTTAATTACATAGCATTTAATATAAGGTTATTAAAGATCATATGAAACTTATAAAAGAGAGTGATTATTTTGAGCTCGAGGATCCAGATACCTGACTTCTCTTGTTTTTGACAAGCTCATTGATGTCAGGTATCATATTCGTTGCAGTTATTTTAAGAATTGATTGGAGATGTTCATTCGTAAGTCTTGTGCGATGTTTGTTTCTACTTATTTTCATGACAGAAAACGTTTGCTCACATAAATAGGTGCCACCAATCATGTACAGAATGCGTGCTGCATGTTTTTTTTAATTCCGAAGGCTTTAGTCTAGATTCGAAGTGCGTGGAATATTCTATTGTTACCAACAAAAATAATAGGGTATTTCCGTTTGTTGCCATGAGATGGCGGTACTTTCTATCTCTCTCGCTTGCCGCACTGCCCTTGAAATTACATATTAATGTAGCGTGCGCATTTTAAAACTTCGATAAAAAAAATCGAGTGAAGTCTAATTGCTCTAAAAAACACGATTCTTCTTTGTGACAAATTGTGATCGCGGGGCGTATCTTTCACGTGATTGTTGTAAGCAATTCGCAACATGACGAATTAGAAAAGACAGGAAAATATCATATTATATAAAATTAAAATTGAACACCGGTAATGCTACGCACAAAATAAGTTGGTTTAATTTTCACCAGCGAATTTATTTTCTACCTTATATTCCTCAGAGCCTCACAAATTTATAATTGGTTTTGGCTCATAGATGGCACTACCATCTGGGTCTTCTAATTTAGAGATTGAAACCAGAGCAGACCCATAGCCTGGCTCCAACCATCCCCAGAGGTATTGATTTAGAATGGGAGCAAGTTGATTTTTGTTTTAAAACATTGCATTACAGGAGATAAAGCTGATTATTCAGCGTTTCCTACGTGTAAGTAATCAGATTCTAATAAATTATTAGAAACAAATGTCAGATAATTATAATGCATCCAAAAATTAATCACAGTTAACAAAATACATTGTTTGAAGTTAGACAAAATTCTTACTGATTACAGCCAAAATGGAGATAATATCAAAAACTTTCAGTATGTACTGCTACAAAATAAAAGAAAAAATATAAAAAAATTTGGATCATGGTTTTAGTTTCAGGTTAGTGTGTATAGTTCAGGGTTACCCTTTTGTCTGTCATTATAAAAATTAATTCAAGTATGCCTTTTTTGTGAAACTTTCTAAAGACTGAGCAATAAGAAATTAGTTTTAAGATTGTGTTATTAGTTTTTGTCTCAATCAATACATTGTAGGTTAATGTGTGAGACATATCTCTGACTTGCCTTTTGAATTTTGAGTCTTGTCAAAATAATTTACACAAAAATATCAATCTTGAGACTTTGGCTGACAAACATTCCATAATAAAGGAGATAGGGAATTTTATTGGTAAATGACATTATCTCACTCATATTCAATTTTCTTAGTTGATCAAAACTCCTCTCGTTTGTATATAATTTAATTCTTGCTGAATGATTGCCGACGTTTATACTGCCAGATAGTCTTCCAGTTTCCAGATGGGTGACTGTAGGCCAAAATAAAGTCAATAGATATTTATTAAGGCTCACCACAGCAGTAAGATTGAGATATACAGAGTAAACATCTTGGATATGATCCCAATTGCTTAATGGCAGATAGATGTTACATTTCCAATTTCTTGGGAAATTTTTAAAATTGCTTTCGTGGCACAACCCTTCTAGAATGCCTGAAAAATCCTTTTGGAAGGCACTTTACACGGTGGTTTTAAAATGCTTCACAAAACTGCTTAGGCTGTTCACAACAAAGTGCAGGAAGATAAACAAAACGTAACTAAATTGATAGCATAACAGATTCAGTCTTTAAAATCAGATGTGTGGAAAATACCTCATTCCCATTCCAGTCAAGGAAATCTCTTTAAATTTCGGTATCACTTCATGCAGATTTCTATTTTTTGCACCATAGTCCCATTATTCTTGTCTTACATATACATTACTTGATACAGTCTTGAAGATCTGGATCCTATCGAACAACCGATCCTCGATCGAGCATCTCTCGTCTTGGCCTTCCATCAGCGACTGCACAAGTAAGGCCATTCTACAATTATTAAACACTCTCAGATTGGAACCCTATCCATCTACAGTGGGCCTTCCAGGAAATGAGGTAGACGACAATCTTGCAAAAGCTGCTGCGGCCCTGAAGAACCCATGGCTTTGTCATGAAAAGATATTTTCTCCATAGGCCGAACCTCCTGCTCCACCCATGGTACTTTAAGAAGCAATTCGGAGCCACCATAACATCCAGGGCCTTTAGGGTACATCAGATAGCATTCTAAAGATTTTCTACTGGCACCCTGAGATGTATTGCTTTTGAGGGTGGCAAAAAAACTTTTCTTCCTTGCCCAAAATGCAACGTTGGCCCCTTCTCTATTCAGCATATTCTGAAATGTGTAGGCCTGGCTGCGGCAGACCTTTAGATGTTTTTGGAATTTCTGAACATTTTTGGCTTCATGGATCTGGTCAAGTTTTACTAGACTAGGTGAGGGATTGATCCCACCATCCACCATTATTCTTGTGAGCAATCTATAATCCAGTGACTGAGAAGGGGATTGTTTTAAGAACACAGTAAAAGTATGGCACGTGAAGCATTTGGCAGAGCATTGCCTTTGCTGCCTCTTATCCCTTTGTAATTTGTTTGCTCTTTCAGCCATCTGATGAGAATGTAGATTCACTAGGGGTCTTACATTTCTCCTATCACTGGGTATGGGTTAAGAATGTTTAAACAATAATGACTTTCTTGTCTATCTGACCTGACGTTTATCGGAAGAAATTGTGAAACAGAAACTAAAATAACTTTAGGAAGGAGATAAGCCTCAGCTTGATGTACTGTGTTGGCTGACTAAAGCTAAGCGCCACAGCTATTTTGTAAACCAAGTTCTAAGAATGACATTACTTCTGATGCAATTATTTTTTAATGTGTGAACCATTAGTGAAAATGACCAGATTGCTTTCACTGTGACCTGAGATATTGTCTAGTTACATAAGCTATGTAGTCACATTTTTAAAAACTTATTTAAACCGACAAAAAAGCCAGAGTAGCCTAGTTGGTTAGAACACCAGTCTTACAACCGCAAGGTTCTGGGTTTGATTCCCCGTCAACATTATGACCATCGTGTTCACTATGACGACTGATGCACGCAAAATATGTCGTGGTAGCAATGTCCTTCATGTTCCCAATCCAAATTAATGTCTCTGACCGTGGTAGGAGCCAAGCCTTGGGTTTTCTCAGGCTTCCTATCACTAAATTCGAAGTTCCAGATGGCGCTGCAACCTATGAGCCAAGTCGTATTTCCATCCTTTTGAAAGGGTGCTCTGTTCAAAAACGGAAGGATCTCTTTCTGACTTCATTCGCCTAGTCTCAAACGAGCGGGCTTGGTTCCGCCAAGTGCCATAAGTAACAACAACGACAAACCGACAGAATAAACGATTAACATAAATAACAAAAAGTCATGTAAACTTTTTCGTGTCTTACTCATTCTTAAAAACGGTCAATATGCAGAATACGATCTATAACATGATCTGCATTTAAAAATATTTCGTTTGTATTCAGAAATATATAACTTACAAAAAAACAAACTATTCTATATTAAATATTTATGAAAATTTAAATATCCTCCATTTTTAAAAGAAAAGTGTAATTTAATATTATAAAATTTTTAAATGGTTATTTGCCTGTGTGCATTTTTTGACATTATCTATTGTTTTCCAAAAAAATTTATTTTTGTCAACTTAAATTTTATTAATGCCTATTTCATTTAATTTTCATATTTAAGTTATTTGCAAACACTAATCGTACTTATTTCACAGTTTAAATTTCTTTGTAATATTAAACTCGCTAACTGATATAAAGTAGTATATTATTAATATATTTAGTACTAATTTAAGATAGTCTGAATAAAATTAAAATACGCAAACTGTATTAAAAGCCTAAATATACAATTTTCAAATACAGAAATTCATTTATTTCTTCCTCTTACTGTACAATGAGGTAAAAACATATGAAGTTGCGAGATACTGTGCTACATTGCGGCATTTTGCAATAAATATTCTTAAGCTATTGTTTCTAGTTACACGAAGAGTTTAACAAATTCAAGAAAGTGGCAATAAATGAATTTCAAAATTCAAGAGAATTGCAACAAGCGAATTTCAAAATTCAAGAGAATTGCAACAAGCGAATTTCAAACTCAAGATAATTGTAACAAACGAATGTAACGAAATTGAAAATATGAATGTCATATAGAGATAAATAGAAATCTAAGATATTAATAAATCTCATTTCATTTTAATGTGCATGACTTTCTGCAATTAATAACTAATATGAAAGAGCTAAAAAATATTTTTAGTTATGTGAAAAGTTCCTTAAAATCTAAAGATATATGAACAAGCAAATTTAAATCTATTCAACAAAATCGTTATTTTGTTTCTCTACTGAGATTTTGTCCGAACTGAGATGGACTGCACAGAACGGAGTGAAACTTATATCAGGTTGTCAATATTTATCAAATTAATAAATAAAAATGGCCCCTTGAAATCATTCATTATATTGCTTAAAATTTAAAACATAACTATTACTCATAGAACTCCTTGCAATATTGTTTAAGTGACTTAACAATTTAAGCGATGTAATTTAACTATTTCTGGATGGTGTAGATAACACGTCATTCCGGAATTATTCTTGCTTCAAGAAATATGCGGAAGTTTTTCTTTCATCTTTTTGAAATTGTCTAATTAGAAGAGGAAAAATATGTAAATCATCAGATTCTCCTTTCTTTCTACATTCTTACATAATTTTTAAAATAACGATATTTACCATTTTTTTTTTATTTTGAAATATATAATTATTTTTTTGCATTTCCTCCCAACAATTCCTTTGGTTTGATTTATGACTCAATGGTCTTTTTCCACACTAGGGACGTACATTTTGAAGCGGATTCCAAACTGCTATAGACCTCCAAGCCCCAGGTGAGAATCGAACCGAAGAACAAAGTACTAAACATTCGGCTAACAACACGACTTTTCCAAAAATCAGCTACCGATGGCCGGAAATGCAGTGGACTGTGGATGAGAAAGGAATCCCGACATTACTATTTAAAAATTCGTAATTAAAGAGAATTTATTTCAAACTTCATTCGTTGAGTTTTTTAGCTAATTAATACAAGAGAATTTATATTTTGAAAAATACTGTTAAACTGTTTTGATCTCAGAAGTCAAAGAACGTTTTCCCTTATTAAAATCTAAACTAAATAAATAGGCGGTAGGTATGGGGGCAACTGACAATTATTGAACTATATATAAAGTGATTTAAACAGAGGGTAGTGAAGCTGGTACATTCACCTAATTTATTATAATCACAAAATGATTTAAATAGAGGGTGGTGAATCGGGAATATTCTCCTACTTTACATAAACAACTAGGGAAACTTCACCTTACTGAGGATTACAATGACTACACAAACACTCACAAACAAATTGGAAGACATCACCATCTTGAGGGAAAGGCAAGTCTCGCCAACTTGGGGGTAACTCCACCCAGCAGATGTGAATGTGACACACACTGGATTAGACAAAGAAAGACGAGGAGCTCAACTACTTGGGAAAACTGAGTACAACACAGAATCAAGAACTCATGCAGGAAGGAGCTCTCGCTACACCAATTGTAGCTTACAAGTTCAAAAGAAGATGCTTGAGGCTGGTTGATGATGGAAACCGGTGTATCACGAATTTTAATACAGTGCTTGTTTCGGAGAAAATGATCATCTAGAGACACTTACAAAACGTTAGCCGGCTACAATTGTGGTTTTCTCAGACGGCTAACGCTTCTATTACAAATGACAATCCCCAGCTAGTAAGGTGTGTTCCGTATTTGTAACGTATACCCTTGGTTACGGAGCATCTTCCTTGGTGCACTTTGCAAAAAAAAGCATGATTACAACCTTTTCCTTCTAGGCTTATTGTGTGTCTAACATTCGAACGTTAAGAGCACATACAGCAATAGACGCATTTTTTATTACAACGCTTTGTCTGCTATTAACGCAACTTCGCACATTTTGATCCTCAGTGACCCGGAGGTGAACCAGATCCTATGGAATAAATAATTTTATATTTGTGAATTTGATATAATAAATTGAGATTGCTAAGATGACTGATATGGCAGCTCTAAATCGAAAGCATGGCAGCATCAAAAGTTAGCTTACCAAAATAAATGTTGTTACAAGAGAGCAAGATGAAATGGGCATTTCTGAACTTCAGGCTCAGTTGGATATTTTACTTACTATACAACAGAAATTGCAAAGTAAGAATTCCAAAATATCGAAATCTCTCATTCAAATTAAGTGGATAATGTCAATCAAAAATTAGAGATAAGACTTAAAACCCCTATTAACAAATTAAATATTGTAAATATTAATTCTATGCACAAAACAAAAGTGTTGAAGAATCTATTCTCAGTGATCAACCAAAAAGAGCCTTTTTAAAGCTTTCGAAAATCCCACTTCGGTTTTTTAGTGGAAAATTTGAAGAATGAAACCTATTCAAAACGCAATTTAATAACCTAATTTGCGAAAATCCTGAGCTTTCTGAAAATGAAAAATTGCATTACTTACGCGGATAGCTTAAAAGAGAAGCTAAAATCATAGAGACTGCTAACGAAAACTTTTCTTCTAAAGCTTTAGAGAAGTATTTTCCAACGTGAGGCCCATGTCTCATATTGGGGGGGGCGGGTAATTTGTAAATGGACTCGAGACGATATATGCCAAAAAGATATGTTATTTTGTCGTTGTGGTGTGGTAAATGTGTTATATGCATTTAAATAAATGTGTACTTTTTTTAGTATACGTTTACTCTATGTCACATTAAATTAATTTTCAAAAGGCATTTAGTTTTTAATTGATCTTAAATATATTTTTTTCAGCCCATAGTAAAATGAGTTGTGCAAGCAAAAAATAGTTCATCAATATTCGGAGGAATATTTAAAATTTGGGCTCATACCTGTTGTCAGAATGAACGGTTTCCTGTTTGCCTTTTATGCCAGCAATGCTTGACCAATGAATCGATGAAAAGAGGAGATCGTCTTGAGAAGCATTTGAAAGCGAAACGATGCTTAGATTAATTCTGATTTGAATTACTTTCAAATTTTAAAGAAAATTTTTGAAAAGAGGATAACAGTAACTAGAAAATTTACTATTATCCTTTTTTCATATTTTTCTTGCTCTCACTTCAACTCATAATCGTATTCTTGAGATTAGTTATCAAATTTCTTTATTCATTGCTAAATCTGGAAAAAATCATACTATAGGAGAGAACTTATTAATAAAATCCTCAATATCAACATTTCTTAAAACAGTTCTTGAAAAAGATGACAAAGATATAAAAGCTGTGTCACTTAATAACAATACTGTTTGCGGAAGAATAGACGAAATGAGAAAAAGTATTGAGAAACAACTTGTTGAAAAGCTGAAAACAGGAAAATTCTCAGAGCAATTGGATGAATCAACTCTGATAGACAGTGAGGCAGAATTGTAATAATATGTAAGATATGGCAGAATTGTAACCCTTTCTGGCGCACTACCCTTTAAAGTTGAGATATTAAGGAAAAATTTTATAGGCTGTCTATTTAGGCCTTAAACAGTGTACAGTAAAAATTTAGGTTTTGTGGGTGTTCCATCACATGGAACAATGCGCCGCAAAGAGCAAGCATAGCAGTGAAACACGCTAACGCGCAAATCTTTCGTATATTAATAAAAAAACAATGTATAATGTTGTAAACAATGTGTAGCAGACTTAGCGTACCCCAGGGTGCACCATAAGGAGGACTGCTACTCTACGACCCCCCGAAAAAAGGGGGCATGAAAAAGTGATTTTTATGCTATACATAAAAACATACGTAAAGATTGGTTTGCAAAAGCATAACTTCAATTAATTGGTAAGGAAAAAGCTCTAGACAAATTAAAAGGGGTCTTTTTTCGCACAAGTTCCAAATATCTTTACTTTGACAACTTATCGGTGTGAAATCAGGCAGCGACATCTGCACAGTCTGTTTAGTTACCCAAGTAAGGTCTTGAGGCTGCATAGAGGGGCCTGGTTGGAATAAATCATCGTCATCATCTTCACTTGGATGCGATAAATCGTCGCTATCAGATTGAGACTGTTCAAGTGGTATAGAAACATATTCCTCTGTATCACTATCACACACTCAGATTTACTATCAGAGGGCAATTCATGAAGCATTTTTATTGTTTCAGAAAGACTAAGACCTCTCCGTGCCATTTATTAGCAATTAACAAATTTAAAAAATAAACTAGAAATTAAATTTTATTTGCATAAAAAAGTATAAACTAAAAATAAATTCAAAAAATATCTATACAATAATATAAAATAAGTAGTAGCAAAAAGGAAAATCGAGAACATAAAAATCATGCACCTTCTATCTAGAGATGACGCGAAGTAACTGATACATTCTTAGACCCACTGAAGCTTTCCAATTCAAGAGGCCGAGAAGGTTGTAGAAATATTTCCCATACAAGAAATCCTCCCCGGTAAATTCCTAAGCAAAAGTTCATTTCTCCCCGGAAGATAGAAAAACAGTAAACATAAACACAGATGTTTCCCTCATCATTGCGTTCAAGGCTAATCCCGCACTGACGACGTAAATGAAAACGACCGTTGCGGCGCAGTGTTCCAGGGGATGGAACACCTTGTTTTTATTCAATGATTCTACGTATGCTATATGCGTAAAAAATTTAAAGTAATATAGAATAAATAGTTCAATGGACAGGTAACAAAATAACAGAGAAATTTTTTTCCAAACATTTATTTTTATATCTCAAAAAAAGTTGGGGAAAATTTCTTAAGAATAGAGGGATTTAAATAACATAAAATAATTGAAACTTATTTGTCACCTTGTGTAGTGCTGC
>JAPDSC010127600.1:0-11846 GCA_026290005.1 Latrodectus geometricus
GAAATAAGGATATATTTTATAAACGTATAATACTAAATTCTTTGCAATACTTTATTGAGAATAAAATGCTCGCCGAGAAAATTCTAGCATAAACAATAATCAAGAAATATTTTAGTGTACTTTTCTATAGAACGCTACAAAAGTAAGAAATTCCTTCCGCCAACAATTAAGATATAAACTCGTTTAGACGAACGTAGTTAGTGTAAGAAATGTCATATCGTACGTAAACATTTTAATAGCATATATTGCTACTGTATTTTATAAGAATATGATGAAGTTACAGAATTTATTTTTGAAGGACGCAGTTTTACTCCCCCAGAATTATAATTTTCATATTATGAAAAAGGAAAAATTATTCGTTACACTTAACTTCAAATAATATTCCAAAATGTTCTGGATCGAATATAAGTCATACGATAATTAAGGTCACTAATTTCGTTATTATATTTATTTTTGTACTCAATTTTGTTAAAAATATTCAATATGATTCCTAGAACTACAAAGGAAAAAAATAATTGCTGCGACAAGTGGCTTCGATATCTCTTTGAATACTTTCGGGTTAATAAATTAGTGATCATATCGATCACTGTTGGTAGATCTAGTTAATAAATCATATCGATCTACCAATTATCATGTTTTCCCTTCAAACACCCTCCATAATGTACTTCCTCCCTTTAAATTGTCCTCATTTCAAATGAACCCTTCATTTTGTGATAGGATTCATCTGGTGTCACACTATAGGGAGGACAGAGATATAAAAGCAAAAGGCTTTAAGCTCAAACCATTCTGTATTGTTTATCTGTATTCATATTCTTTGTTGAAGTGCACGATTTTTTGCAAAAATTAAATAATCGAAATGTTACGTTCCTGAAGAGTTATCTGATGACAGAATACTTTGAATGGGATGGCTTGAGAGTCTTTGCCATGTTGACAAATGACATTTAGATTGTAACAGAGAAATTGCTGTGCCTTACAGAACATATAAACTTATAGTAGCAGCTAATTTAACACTGAATCTTTGTTGTTAATTGACATACCACATTTCCTGTTAAGAATATTGCATTTATATTTATTTATGATTTTCAAAATTTATCCCTGTCAGTAATAATCTAAGCCATCCAGTTAGTTAAATCAAATTTCATTGATAATTTCAAGAAAGTCTTTTTTAAACATTTAAGGGTTTCTATTTAACAATTGACGCAAAAAATATCACGTGAAAATATACTCATTTTCCTATTTATGATGTCATAAGCGTTGATTTGTGTGTGCAATAATCTCTGCATTTCTCTTATAATTCAAGATAATGTTTTGTAACTTATCCTTGTATAGTATTTGTGCAATTTTGTTAATGCCATGTTATCTTCTAAATATATAAATGAACTTAAATGAATACATACAAAAACACTAATATGTGCACAATTTTATTCATGTTTGCTTATATGCACAGTTATATCTATGTAAACATATTTCTATGTACATACATTTTACAAAAAATACAATTTTAAGAATTCCTTTATTACCAAAAGAAACATTTTTCCCTCAAACATTTAATAGTCTAACATTATTGAGAGTGGAGTACATGTTTTTCACTTCCTACTAAAATGTGACGAATTGTTTTGACTTCCATTACTCTCTCTTTTCTCTCTCTTATCAATCGTTCACTTATATTAAATTCTAAGCTTGGTAGTAAATTGCCATATCTAACAATTATGTCGATTTATATTTATTAATTGCATTTTATACATATGCTATATTTCCAAGAAGTATTGAGCAATTTTAGGAGGTTTTTCTTTAATTTATATGATTTTTTATAAATTATTTAGAAATTTGTGATTCCCAGAACAACTGCTTGGTTACAATTTTGTGAATGCAAATTTTTGAATGAATCAATCATGACTATTGAGAAATAATGATCCAGTTATTGAAAATACATGCCAAAGTTTTCCTACTGAAAAAAAAATAATAATTTTCAAGCTGCGTTATTGGTTGATCTTCTACAAGAAATTTTTTTATTAACTCTTAATTATCATTTTAAATTTTTCATTCTTTATTTTTCACCTATTCATGAGAGGGAAAATTGCCAAAAAATATTTATCAGGGGTATAAAAAATATATGAATCAAACATTCTCTGTTATTATAGAAGTTAAAATTCATATATTTCTCATAAAGCTATCATATGAATTCCTGAGGCATAAAAAAATATAATTTAATATGCAAAGCATTACAGAAGGAATGTGTATAAAGAAAATTATATTACATGTATTAGAGGATAAGATATATAGGCGATGATATTTTTTAAAATTACTGGCAAGAATTTAGACAATTTTGATTAAATCCAGTATGAAATGCTTATGCAAATTAAAAAATCCACATTATCTTTTAATACTAATAGGATAACGAAAAATCAATATTTTGGAATATTTCTTCAAATTCAGTTTAGTGTAAGCCTGATTTATTGAAACATTTCTTAAATTTAAAGAAATAAGTCTCCCAATTTTGCTTATAATAATGATTTAAAATTTAATGATGTAGAAATAAAGATTTTTTTTTTTGTATCCTGTTTGTTGAAATGCTTATATATTAAATTTAAGCTGAAATATTAAATGAAATTATTACTTGGATGCTTTTAAATATATTGTTTTCTCTTCGTTTATGCTAAAATGTAACAAAAATGTTTATCATTGAAGTATGATTGTTTCAGTTAACATTATTAATAAAATCAAATGTATTTTTATGCACAGATAATTTTTCACATTTTAAATTCTAAACATTATTCAAAACTTGTACCTTTTTAAAAGCATCTTTATATGCATGATGTAAATATTGAATTTTTTTTAAAGAAATATACCACTTTCTTAAAAAAATAAAATAAAAAAATTAGTCTTTTGTTATATTTTAAGATAATATTCAAATGTATCTCGATTTCTACTTCTGATTTTACTGTTAATAAAATCCTTTAATCAATATAAATCCAAAATTTTAAATAGTTTAACATGGTATTTATAAAAGTATATTAATCATTATTTAAACTGTTTTAAATGTTTCACTTGATGAGAAACTAATTTTCAAATGCACGTATGTTAAAATCATTTATAACCGAAAAATAATCTAAAATGAATCTAAAATTTAAATTTAATAAATTAATTTTCTATTTTTTAATTAAATGATCGGAAACTTATGTTGTCTTACTTTTAGCTACTCAGTTAATTAATAAAAATGAGTCACACCATACTGAATTCTGAAAGAGCGAAATAATTACGAATGAGTAAAACTAATCCACTTGTTTCAAATATTTAATAGTCTTATTTTTAGCAGTTTGAGCAAGACTACGGATGTAGAAGTTGAAAACTTCCATTAGGTTGGTAAAAAAGTAATTTTAATTAGCACCAGTAAGCAGCCTTATGGTTTCTTATTCTTTTATTTATTCCTTTTCAGATTTTAAAGTTAATACATTTAGGTTGATTCCGTTTTTTTCTTCTCCTACATTTGAGTGTAAAAAAAATAACTTTTGATATTTTTTATTTTTATTTTCCTCGTGGCAAGAAAAGGGCTAAAGTGTACGAATATATATATATATATATATATATATATATATATATATTGAGATTATGATATTGCTTTTTATGAATATATTTAAGTAATTTCTTTTTGGAGATTTTACCCTAAAAGTTGACTGACGTCCTGGAGGACCAAGATGATGTTGCCAAAATAGAAACCACATTTGATTTGAGATTTGATGCAACTGTCCAATAATTGCATAACAGTTAAATGCATCATACACAATATCTGAAAACAAAATATAAGCAGTTTTGAATTTGATAAATAATCTTTCCCTATTTGGGTTCCGCAAAGGGAAGTCACCTAACACACCAAATCTCAGTCTGTTATGCTTACCTTTTATGAAGTAAATTATCATTAGGATGGAAAAAAAGGATTATTTATTATAAAATTAATTAAAAATATCATAGTCCAAGCTTGATGAATAAGCTCAAACCATATCGATGGCTGAATTAAATTATAATTATGCTGACAATTTGAGGGATTAAAAGAGTTTCGTTTCCTTCGAATTGTTTCCAACTGATTTCTGAACATTCAACGGAGATGTTTGTGATTGATTGAGACAACTGAGTGGATACAACTGAACAATCAACCGAGGTGTTTATTCCCCAAAACGCATAAAACTGGTCGAAGTTAAAACGGCAGAATCTGCAAATCTGAAAGGAATGGATTGTTCCACTACGACAATGCAATTGATCAAACATCTTCAGTACAAAATTGTTGGAAGTTGGTTAGGAAATGGTGTTGCATCTTTCATATAGTCAAGATCTTGCACCACGTATTATCGTTTATTTCGACGTTTAAATAACTTTATAAATGGTAAAATTTCGTTAATATCGATGAAAACTGAAATCGAACTTAGTTAAATTTTTACTGATAAGGATAGAAGTATTATTAGAATGGTATAATAAAGTTACTAAGAAAATAGCAAAGTGACATCAAACAGAATAGAAGATATTTGACTGATTAAAAATTTCATTTCTTGAGAAAAATTAAGTTTTACTTCCCACTAAATACTTTCATGCACAGCCTAAATAATATAGCATTATACAACCTAAATAATATAGTAATATAGAATGATATCTTTAATCTGAAATGAGGTTTAGAAATTTAAAGAATATTCTAACCAAATTTTATAAGAAACTACGAATGAGAGTTCATTTTGAGAAGTTTCGTTAAGTTTCAAAAAAGTAAATTTGTGGTTTTGTTACTTTCTGTCGACTTTTTGAATTTATCGTAATTTAAAATACTTTTTCGCTTAAATCAAAATGTTTCTCACATTCAATACAGTTTAGTTTTCTTAGTAATTTTATATATTAATTAGAAAAATATGCACATTAAAATTGAATAATGGAATCTACATTAATAGAAAACGTAGCGTTGTTTTTATTAAAATTTTACTCACACTCTTTGAGCAGATAACGCGAAAATTGATATATTAGTCAAGAAACGTCACATCATTTACTATTTTTTTAATAATTTTAATCCTAAATTAAATATTTCAGATTATAGATGCCATTGTGCTTCGGGTATTCAAAACATAATTATTCAAATATTATAGCTTGTCGTAAAAAAATTATTCTATACGAGTAATTTTAAATTTTGTTAGTCAAAGAGTTTTCTGAATAAACAACTAGGAAAATATTAACTAAGTTTAAAATATTTTATTTATGTTTATCATTAATGTAGCAAATATATATTACTAATTTATTTTATTCACACACTACTCCTATAGTCAAAATTTAAATTGTAAATTCTGTAATTTTCTCAGAATCCAGCTGAAAATTAAAATGATGAAATTCCAATCATAAATCTGCAATATTTATATTTTTAATGTATTTAAGAAGTATAAAATTTATTTTACAAATCATTATCCTTGTGGACCAATTAAAGCACTCAGTCTCATTTATACTCCCAGTGATACCATCCCCCGTGTCATAGCACTTGTCTGAGGTGGAGGACAGGCATAAGGACATTCCAGACACGGACATACACTCACAAAGGGCCTTAATACGTTTGCCTTTGAACCCATTGCATCATCCAAGTCGTCTGGAGTAGTGTCACAGTTGATGATCATGGCTGTCATCAGAATGGCGTCGTATTGTGTTCAGCGATGAATACCGCATCACACTTGAAGCAGATAACCATCAAATATTGTTCGTGTCTAGATAAAACGTGGCCAGTGAGTCTCAATCAGTTTTTGTCTCACAAAATCATACACTATAACACCTGATGTGATGGCGCTGGGCTTTATTCTTTATGATATCAGGTCAGCTTTAATCCTTCTCCGTACATCTTTAACTGCTCAACGATATGTTGAAAACTTCCTGGGGCCAGTTGCATTACCCTGCGTGGCAAATCATCCTGGTATCAATTTCCGACAAGATAATGCCATGCCACATATTGCTTGCTTATATCTGGACAGTCTCCGAGCTGTTACTACACTTTTTGAATTTCTACCACTCCATGCCTCTGCGAATTCAAGCATGCATTTCCGCCAGAGGTGGTTCGACCAACTACTAATCTGAACATTCAATGACTGATTTTGAGCCGTGAACAGTACTATGACCTTGATTTTTTAATTACTTTATTATCAGTGTATGATCTATACGCATATTTAGTTTAATCAAGAACAAACACTTCCTTCATGGTCCGTCGATGTTTTTGTAAAAGAATGTATATTTGAATAATGTTTGGAGGGAAACATTAAACTGTTTTGTATAAATAATTATAAAACTTAATTTTGGTCTTAAACAGGAAATAATGATGTCTTATTATAACATCAATATTTCCTATTTATATGATACTAAAAGTTTGTTTAAGAATACAACACTTTAGTTGCAATATTTCTGTCAATTGTTTCCCAAAATCTATTAAGTAAGCAAAAATATTCAATGTTTTCTACAAACATACTTCAAATGTAGAAATAATTATTAAATGTTTGAGAATTACTTTTAATATTTCAAAAGAAATAAAATAACCTAAGCTCTTTCTAATTTTAACTGTAAATTTAAAGGATTTTCCATGCTTCAAGAATTACGAAAGAAACAGTATTAAAAATTCATTTTTATTTTAATAATCAATTGTGAAAAAAATATTTTTATTTCCACTTTTTGTTATAGTTTTAATAAAATATGCTGTGAATAATAAATGCAATAAAAAACTTATAAATATAATTAAAAGTAAACTGTTTATTAATTTTACTATATTATACTTGTCCTTAATTTATTTTAGTGATCAAATAATTGATGCAATTACATTCGATGTAATGTAAACAGTTAAAAATAAAAATATTTCAAGTGAAATTAATTCAAGTGAAAAAATATTTCAAGAGAAATAGTTATAATTCCGCAGATAATAAAAATCACTTATTCCAAAGAGACATTACTAAAAATATAATAATAAATTGAATTGAATTTTACATTTTTTGACTGCGACGCAAAGCTAGAGATTTTCCATAAATATATATTGATATAGTAAACTATAACGTTATTACATAAAAAATATATTATAAAGCATAACTACTACCCTAAACGCATACTTAGAAATTGTCAAACATTTTATATACAAAATCCGTGCTCTATGTAAAGTTAAAGTTGAGCTTGAATCTGCACTTCAACTTAGCTGGGTTGTTAAAAAGTTATTCTCAGATATTTTTTGAGATATCATGAAGCACGTGACACCTAAAAGGCTGTTACTTTTCTTGAAGCTTTCACATTTATATAAGTCGCTATTTTTCATATTTCACATTCATTTCTTACGAAAGCTTTGTAATAAGTAAAGAAATGCACTGTTGGTCTGTATAATAGACATGTAATAGTAATAGTTAAATGTTAATGTAATAGTTAAATAAAATATTAAGTAATTTTTCTATTGAAGAATATTTTTGCACACATTTGAAGTTAAGTTAAACAATTTTTATTAACGTAAATTTTAAACTACCGAGTAGTTTACTTTATTAAAGAAAGAAATAATTTTTTATGAAATTTCCTTTTCGTTGTAATGCTTTTTTTTCCCATTTAATAGTTAATTTGTTAATCATGTAATAAATATGTATGTTAAAAAGACATTTGATTTTTCAATATTCTGTTATTTTCAAAATATCATTCGTTACATTTTGACCTATGTGATTAGATAGTTCTAAACTATACTTATTTATATGCAGCAGAAAAAGGAGAAACTAAACTTAACTAATTCAAATAACATTCTCACGGTATCTAATATATTCACTTTTGAAAATTTATCCATGAAATTCGAAATGGGATTTCAACCTCATATTCAAGTTAACTAAACATGAAACAGCATTTTAATTAGTATTCAGAAATTAGCTTTATTTTTATTAGTCATTGAAATCTCACGTATTTTTAATTGATATATTTTTCTATGCTTGGAACACGTAGCAAATTCGTTTCCTTTCGGATTCAATGGTACTGCTTAGTAAAAATATAATATTCTTTATTTAATTATTTAAATACTTTTGATTATTTTATGATTCTTTCCATTTGGAAAAGATAAAAAATATGTATATTTAATTAATTTCTACACAATCTTCCATTTAAAAAAACTAGTATTTTTTTTTTCACTTTAGAACTTATTTTTCAATCCTTTGCTATGTCCATAAAATTTTATGCGTAGTTTCACACCTGTCACATTAATTGTAACACTGCGAAATGCATTTTTCTCTGATATCACACAACTTCAAGAATCTCCAGGATTTTGATTCACGTCTTCATAAACTTTGCCCTTGCATTTTTGTTTTCCAATAAGAATAATACATAAAAATGAACATTATTATTAAAAATATTTTTTTCTATTAAAAAAGCTTTTTCATAAGTTGAAAATTACAAAATATTATATAAAATATACAAACACAGCATATGAAATCTAGATTGATACCAAAGATGTACCTTATTATAAGATGATGGTGAGTGATTTTTTAAGTATTTTGAATGTAATTTTACGTATCATAAAAATTTAGCTAATTTACTGAAGTTAACTTAATATAATAATTGGCTATTAAAATGCATGTATAAAAGCATGGGGTATATTATTATGTGCATGTGTATGAATTACATAAATACATATAAGTATTAATGTAAATAAATGAATTGTATTAAATCATTAAAAATTACTAATTTTAACTGTAAAGTCAACATACAATTCTACATTTTTCAGCAATACGCCTTTCAAATCAGAATATAATGTTAACAATTAAGCAAAGAACATAAGGAGATAAAATAAGAATACTGAATTAAACTGAATAGAATATTTAACTATTAAAATGCGCGTATAAATGCATGGAGTATATTTATAAGTTCACATACACATGCATTACATAAATATGTATAAATATTTATGTAAATAGATGGATTGTATTATATCATTAGAAGTTAAAAATTTTAATTGTATGACAACTTCTAATTATACATTTTTCAGCAATACAAATTTGGTTGAATTGCGCTTTTGGTTAAATTGCGCCCTACTTCACCAACTCACGAATTTGAACGCTTTATGGCGCATGTTCATTAATTAATATTTTTTTAGGCTTTTCATTGGTCACTAATTAAGTTTCACTTTGAAATAGCTGTAGAATTTTTACCATGGCATAGGCGATTTTGAAAATGCGCCAAGCAGGGGACCTAAAGCACATTTTCACCCAAATTTCAAATCAGAAGACAAATTTAACAAGTAATCAAAGAAAATAAGAAAATTTGGCATGATGAAAAGTGACATCTAATATATTGGAAGCTAAGCAAATAGGAATTTATTTTAGAAAACAAGATCATCGAATGATTTCCTACACTCTTGTTGATTTTATCTCCTCAAAAGAATTTTCCTCTGGTACCAATTCTTTTGCATTTAGAAAATCACTGTCAAACGAGATATTTTTTTTAGATTATTTGTAAGATGCAGTCTCTTATAAAAATGAGAATTCTTTAAAGTATTATTTTTTTTTCTTATCTAATTATTTCTGCCCTAAAGAATTCTAATAAACTCTGATTTTTAATTCTGCTTAAAAGAGCTTCACGAAAACGGTATTTCATGTATAATCCACAAACACTTTCTTTACACATTATTGTAATTTTTTAAAGATTTTTAAGAATTAAAAAGATTCTGCTGATGACAGGAGAAAGCTTTATTAAAAATAATTCTTTATAGTTAAATTTGTTCAAATTTGCATTGCCATACTATAAATTCATTATCATTATGAAATATTAAAATATCATCTTAAGAAAAACGAAATATAATCTTTATAAGAGAACTGAAAGAATAAGATATATTTTTTAAAGTTATAAATTAATTGAATACAAATAAATAATTTATCTAAAATGCATACATTTTATTTTTATAATTCATTTTATTTTTAAATTAAAAGTAACACTATTATTACAGAATATAAAGTGAATTTTTTATACTTGATTCTGCAATGTAAGTCTGTTTCATTTTTCTTTTTTGTTAAAGTAACATTCTCTTTCTTGTATCAATAATTCAATATTTTATTCATTAAAGCCTTAAAATGTTTTTATTTTGGTTACTTTGATTTTAGCAAATAAAAGAAAGTACTTAACCTGTAAAATATTGGTGAGATATTTGAGAAAAAGTAATTTAATATAACCGCATTTAGCCTTTCCTTTTACGAATTTACCAAATGCGATGACTTAAGAATATTGAATTTAAATGCTAATTTACAATGTTTATATTTTTTTATTAGACTAGAGATTACATGCACACACAGGCTAAGTTTATAAGCTGTTAAATCAATTCCCAGAAATATTTCATCTCTATCTATAAGGTATTAAAGAAATATAAAGTAATGAATGTATAAATGAAATTATTTGAATATTTTATAACAACAATTAAAAAATATTTGTGAATACTTCTTCAGCAAACTATCATATCTGTATAATAAAAAGTTGCTTGAAAAGTTTAATTATGATCAATAGATTCTAATTTCCTTATGGCAAAATAACTATTTAACTAAAACTATATTTTTACGAAAGCATAATAAGAATATCTAATATTTAATAAGAATATCTTTCAATTCATCTGTCCTAAAAGGTGTTAAGGAAATGTAAAATTATGAATGTATAAAAACATTATTTGAATATTTTGTCACATCATTTAGAAAATATTTATGAATACTTCCTCTGCAAACTATTATATCTGTGCAATATAAAACTGCATAAAAAGTGTAATTATAATCGATAGATATATTTATTTATTGCAAAATAACTATATATATTTCTAAGAAATTTTAATAAGAACACACATAAGAATATACAATAAGAATATCTTTCAATATGTCTGTCATCTCTACATAAAAGTTGTTTAAGAAATGTAAAATGATGAATGTATAAATAAAATTAATATTTAGACAAAAACAATAAAATTCATTTAAAAAATTGCCCTTTTCTATAAAAGTGTGTTCATTTTTTATATATTCCTTTCGATATATGAGTACAAATAAAAGAAATAGGACTGAAATTTTTGAAATTGAACAAAATTTGAAATGCCTTTAAATGTAATTTCTTTAGCAAAGAAAACATGCTTTAAAATCTTGTATGAGCTCATACTGTCATTCGATTAATTATCTTTATAGAATTTTAAAATCTTTTATTTCAAATTTGAACGTAACACATATTTCAATAAAGAAATAAATTTAAAAAATAATTATTAAAATTACATAAGTTAGGCATTAATTATTATTATTATTAATGTTGTTTGATTTCATTATTATGAATCTTATCAATTAGTAACTGTAAAAATTTATTTTAAAAATTAAGGCGTATTAATTTTAATAATAAGTTGAAAATGTGCTTTTAATCTAATTTTTAATACGAAAATACCAATTTCAATAAATTAAGTAGTAAGCTAATAAAAATATTTCATATTTTACTAGCTTAATATATTTTAAAATACATCAATTCGTATTTTAATGTAGAAAAATAACTTTCCTAGATCGGGAAAATACAAATAATGAACCTATTTAAAAATAAAGATAAACACTAATAGATTATTTTCGTAAACTGACATCACTTAAAGACAAATTAAATTTCAGTAAATGCTTAGATATCATTCAAATTCACATTCAGCCAGAAAAAGTAAGCAAATTTGAAAAAATATATTTCAGTTGTTTATGTGATTAATGTACATCCTTTCTCTGAAATTTAATATAATTCTAATTGTTTGAATTGCTGGGAAATGTTATAACATAAACCAAGAAATAAAATTATTAAAGTAAAAAAAAAATCAATGTCTGTATTAGACTTTTATATTGCTTTTCAAT
>JAPDSC010127616.1:0-10978 GCA_026290005.1 Latrodectus geometricus
GCAAATGTTTGGAAACAATATGACGTCACAACTAATGTCGTCTATTATATCAATAATAAAATTTTTGGCAACATCAAAGAAATAAATTAAATCTTTGATAACATTAAAGAAATAATTAAATATTTGATACCATTAAGGAAATAATTAAATGTTTGTTAGTAATTTTCACACTGTTATAAAAGTATTATATTCAACCCTTCTGCTGGCCATCCAAACTGTAACACAAAGAGAAACCAGATATACTAAAGAAAAATTCTTTTGGTAGATTACATATTATACATATATCAACTAACTAAACTTTTTGAACTAAAACTTCTCATTTAGTGGAAGATGATATAAAGAACCGTAGTTATTATAGCCTCTATCCGTTGCTATAACCACTGAACCACGTCATAGAATCAGAGATTTTGGGTATATATTTGGAATTTAGCAGCTCAAGCGGCTTCTGCATATTGCCAAATATTGATCTGGTGTAGTAGTGAGTTGTGTTTCCCATGCCAGGCCAGTTGTTGGTTAAGTATGGTCCACTTGTTGTCTATTGGCGATAGATTGGAGAACAAATAGAAAAAATAAGAAATTCTGTTTGATGAGTTAAGAAGAATTCTTGAATATTACCAGCCACGTTTGGTCGTGGGTTATCCTGATGGGACATGGGGATATGGTTGATAACAAGCTTTGAGTGTACGCTAAGATAATGCGATTCAACAACTCAGAAATGTAACTCTAGCTGTTAAGTGTACTGACAATGCATATTAGAGGAATGCGAAAATGAAATTCAGTATGCAAATAATAGACAAAGCATGATACTAGATGCATGATGAACTAGCATGGTGATGTATAACGAAATAGTTCAGCAGTCTCTCTCCATAATGTATCCAGACTCAAATTTGACCATTGTAGTGTTGCAGGCTGTAGAAGGATTTGTCAGGAAAGACAAATATGTCCCATTCTGTTTGTCCAAAATGCTTACAAATACGAACTCAAAAAACCTTTAACAATTATCAGTTTTTAAATTACCGACTGTGTAATATGTGATTGAACATTGGGCTGTATTTTGGCAATAAATTGGATTCTGCTATTTTCCTTTTACTTCAATTTATAGTCCTTTTAATAACTAGCATTATATTTACAGTAAGCAGTAAGCGGTTTGACTTGCGTTTTTGGTTCAATAACATACGGCTTCGATCCCCCTTTTAAATGTGGTCCGGCGTCAATTGTAAACAGTAGGATGCAGCCTAACTAATCCCCATACTCAAAATATCCCTGTAGAACATGTCATGCCTTCCTTACTCTAATTTTTAGTTGTCCCCAAATGTGTCCTATTAAGTTTAAATCTGGTGAATGAGATGGTGTTTTCAGAACTAGTGGACAATTATTAGAGGCACTGAAGTCGAATGTTGAGGGCTGTGTGCTTAGAATCGTTATCCTGATAAAAAATAAAGTTGTTTCCAATACCCAAATTTTGGGTGGATAATTTTAAATTATCTTTTAAATATTTAAATAAGGAGCATGTTTCCTTATGCCTTAAATAAATACCAAATTACCCAATCCTGTTGCTGACATATACCGCCACACAAGGACACCTCCACCACCATGCCTTAGTGTTCCAACCAAGATCTTGGGACTGAGTTCATCGTTTTTTCTTCTTCATACAATTATACTCTCATCGGAACCAAAAATGTTAAATTTGCTTTCATCTTCAAATAAGAGAAGATTCCAATATGCTTCAGGAATATTTATTATTGATTTTTCAAAGGAAAGCCAAAGCTTTCTAGTTTTTGCACTAACAAAAAATATTCTTCGAGCAGAGCGCCTATGTAATTCAGCTGATTTAAGTACTCATCGGACAATTTCAGGAGAAATTGAAGTAGAAAATTTTTTGATATTTTATATGTCCAAAACTGTTATTGTCTGTCAGTCAAAATGTAAATAATGTTTAATTGGTTTAACAGAATAACGACATCACATAGCCTCCTAATTCGCTGTCGTTTGTTACTGTCCTTAAGCACAGTCGGTTGGTGACCTTCACCGCTATTTATGCATGTATTTACTGCAAAAAAGGTATTTCCAGCAAAATTTTCTCATCCTATAACATTTCACGTTATAAATGTGCGTAATTAAATTTGCTTTGTAGAAAAGAAACTCGGGAGATTCTTATAAAAATGTTCGCACTTATAAAATTAGTAAATTTAACATTTGAAGAAACAGCAAAAATGATAGTGAAATATAAAGAACAATGTAGAGGAAATTAGCTTAAAAAAGAAAATACCTTTGTCCGGAAACAAATTAATTTCCTCACTAAGCTAATTTAGAGTTATAAAATTCATTAAAAATAGAATTATGTTTTTACTGCAAGGCACCTTCATATTCATATATCATTTATTTATTTTTAATACAATTTTATCAAATTTCATTTCTTCCTATTCACATCTACATTTTTTTATGGTGCGGTAAATTATACTCTAATTATTTAGGAAAATCTATCACAGAAGTCTTGTTAAAGTTTTTAAATCATTATACTTCAAAATAGCAATAAAAAATAATTTGTAAAAGTTTCAGTATATTTCATTCACTATAAATTAGAAACTTTATTTCACGTAATCACTTTGCTATTAATATAAAAAATATTAAAAGTAATGATTATATCAATTTATTAAATATCGTTTTTCAGATTTTTATATAAATTAATCATATTGCTTAAAACAAAATAGGTTATTTCTTTATCTGTTATCAATCAACAAAAGAAAATATTGAAGAGAGTGAAAGAATGGCTATTCTTATTTAAAAATATAGAAATTTTCATTTAATTAAAAACTTAATATGAATAATTGCAAGAAAGTAACGAATAGTTTGCGTTGTGCTAAAATCCCATTTCATACTCAATCAATTGAAAATGAAATTTCTTGCTCAAAATAAAAAAATTACTGTTATAAAAATAAAAAATTAGTTACTTTTTAACAAATATTAATGTACATTTTTATGTTTTATTAAATTGTCAAAAAATTTCTTTGAGACCAATATTTTAAGTGGTAAAATATTATCAATTTGTTTTTATATTTTTCAGCATCCGGAATTTTCAAAATAAATTATATTTCAATATTATTGAAGTTTCAAATTATTCTCAGTATGAGATAAAGTGTTTCTTTATTTTATGGTAAAACAAAGAAAAATTCAGTTATACTTATAAAAAATTCTGAATACTCTACTTATACTGGTACAAACTTCAAATATATATACTTTTTGCTTCTATATTTTCAAACACACACATGCATATTTATAATACATTGGTTACCAAAAATTCAGGAAAAATTACAAAAATAGTGATAACTCTCTCAAAAATAAGCCAATCTCAATGAAATTTAAATATGTTGGTAAGTAAAAGGAGCTGAGCAATATGACATTATGCAAAATAATGCTGCTGCTGTAGAAATACGTCATCTGCGGGGGAATATATTAAAATGGATGCCTACGTTATAGCGAGGTAGACAAGGATGGCCATGTGCTACCACGTGTGTCAATGACCGATATTTGTCATTATGCGCACGAAGAAATAGAACCGCAATTCTGGTTGAACTCAGATACTCCCACGCTTCAAGCTCCGAAAGTTTGGTATCCAGATCAAACGTGTGTCGAAGGCTTTACGAACTTGGTCTTTATGTGAGGTCTTACTCAGTTTTTTGAGTCCCACAGACATAACATCAAGGGCAGGAATGTTTGCAATGGGCACTTCAACATGTCCACTTTAAGGGGGATCAATAAAAGGCTGATCTGTTCACGCATTCCACCTTTAGATTCAAAATCGAAAGTAGGTGCATTTTCATTGGGAGAGAACATGGAATTTGTTTTCATCCATCAAACATCCTTGAGAGAGATACGTACGGATCAAGCAGCGTCTGTGTTTGGAGTGGTATCTCTTTAAGTGAACGCACAGATCTCCATTTCTTATCCCATGGAAATGTTAATGGTCACACCTATAGAGATAGACATCCTGGATGCTTATGTGCTCTCTCATACAGGGGCAATAAGTGATGATTTCGTGCTATAGGATCGTAATTGGAGACCACACAGGGCTCACATCTTAGATGCTTATCTTGAGTAGGAAACAATTGAGCTCATGCCGTGGCCAGCTTGATCATCAGACTTTAAACCAATAGAGCATGTTTGGGACACTGTAGAACGATGAGTAGCTGCTCTCAACCCCCTTCTAGGACCCTAGCCACGCTTTCAACTGCTTTGTAAGAGCCATAGCTGACACTTTCTACAAAAATAATAGATCATATAATTGAAAGCATCAAACATCGCTGCATGTACTGTATTGCTTTTCGGAGGGATCATAACCATATTAAATGAATAAAAGTACATTTAAAGTACTTTTTCCTATGGCAAACTTATACCTCCCATTTGTAGAGTTTCATTTGATACTGTTATGTAAAATATACTTATCTATAAAGTATATAAAAAATTAAAGAAGCTCATATTTATATAAGTTTATGTCAATGCTTATTATAATTGGAATTATACAAATCATAAGGGGGGAAAGTTATTTGTTTACTTATTTAAGAGTTTTTAGTTTAATTGAAAATAAGTTTGATTTTCAATAAAATAAACTCATCCAGTTTATGTTTCTATCATACTCTCTCGTTTTATTTAGCACTTTGTTCTTCAAACGAAAAAAGTATAATAAATAAATAAAATATAAAAGTTAAGGAAGAATCCTACACTTTGAAATAATTTATTCTGACAAAAGACGAAGTCATAAGTGACACTCTTTCTCAATATAAGTGAATTTAAATTGGGGAAACATTTTTAATTGAAAGCTTTAAAAGTGAAATCCATTTTTATCTTTATAAAAACATTCGTGTGTATTTTCAATGATACATATTTTTACTGATTTTATTATTTTTCAGTTTCAAATTTCTTTTCTTTTTTGCTTTCAAAGATTAAAAATAAAAAATGGACTGTGCTTATAGAAAATTATTTCTACATGGAACATATGCATTTAAGGGGAAAAAAATGTAAAATTACGTATTCTTTTAATTTTGAATTTCCCTTCTCATTACACTACTAAGATATTTGATAGTATTATAATTACATGGAAAAATATCCCCGCTTTCAAAGTCCTAAAATAAGCGAGTTTTGGTCTGCAATGTGTTTTAAATCATAAACTATTTTAACAGAACACGAAACTAATATGAAATTTCCCGTCACCGTGAAAATAAAATATTCTTTTTACACTCACATAATGTTCTTAATGTAAATATTTTAGTGAGCATATATACATTTAAGTTATAGATTTAAAAAGGAGTAAACAATGAAAATAATTTTCTTTTTAAACAAATAATCCATGTTTTTGTTACAACCAGCAATAATACACTTGTTTATTAAATTATAAGTTTACTGCTTATTCTAGTGACTGTGATATTAGAAGATTGAAAGAATAATAAACATTTTGACGTGAACTAATATTTTATTCTATGTTTTATAAATAAATTATATTTTAAGTAATTTCCACATTTAATTAAATTGCAGCAATTAGACGTTTTCTTTGCTGATGGAGCTTTGTAACTTGCACATAGAACGGGTAACTTTATAAACTTTAAAATTACAAAAGTGGAATTTTTGTTTGATAAAAAAGTAATTAAAATTATTGCATTTGGTGTGTTTATCATTAACTCTGAAAATTATTAAAACATGCTTTGTAATTAGTAATATCCTAATTTAAGGGAAAATATGTAAGAGAAATTGTATTAATATGCAGACAATTTTAAAACTTTTCATCTGTTTTTATCTAATAAGATTCTTTGACTAATGTAATTACTCAAACTGCAAAATAAATATACTCAAATTATTTATTAATAAATAATTATCGATGAAAAGAATTTTAATTTTTATCTTGAAAACTTGCTGTGGTTTTCAGCTTCAGAAGTTTACGCGATTTAACTAATTTCTATCCAAGTTTAAATAACAGCGGAGATAGACATGAAGCCAGGTGGGATGTTTAATCGATTATACATTCTGTTAAATTCGAAAGCATCCTCCAACATTCCATACACTGAAAATTCCCTCGGTGTCTAGGTCTGAAAATTCACGCCTCGCTAACACATCGACGCTGCAACTTTGAACAGTTTCTCTCTTTAATATCCCACAAGGCAAAGCGCGGCCTTGATCATCAAAGCATGATTTTGAATTATTCCTGAACTTTCAGATCATGTGATCAACAAAGGGATTAACACTCTCTTTAATTTAATAAACGAGCAAGTGGCCCATGAGGCTGTCAGCACGTTCTTGGTACTATTGAGCAAATCCTGATTTTATGTACTGTAAAGGGGTAAAGGTATTAATTAGAAAATTAAATCATTGGATAATAAAATCAAATATTTAATATTAATAAGTTCATAGTATTTATAATCAGAAAATTATATATCACATTTTAGCTATAGCAATGAAATCAGAAAAATTATGAAATTATTTTTATAACATTATTAATATGGAAAAATATGCTCCTTAAATCTTTTACCGATCATGAATTCGTACAAAAGTCTTTTGTTTCAATATATAATTACATATATATTTGACACTAATTGTTCACAATTTATGAATTATAATCTTATATGCAATTCGAGTTCCATGTTGAATTTTCTGTTATTTATTATTTGTATTAAAAATAAAATTATAAGGTACAGCATAAGAAATAATCATTTTGGTTAAGGAGAACAAATATATAATTTTATTTCACGAATTTTTTATTGTGAAATATGTATTTCAATTGCCTTAAAATTATTATTCAAGATGATTGAAATCTTAAGAGAATCAGATTGTAATGTTATAACAGTTATTGGTATTGATTTTAGGAGGAAGTCATGATTTTATTCACTACATTTATCACGCCTTAATATATATTTTAAATTGTTTAAAGATATGAATAGAATTTTTTTTAAAACGATTATTACAGCTAATTTTTATCAAATATTTTTGATTATTATATAATTTTTAATAGTTTTTGTCTAAATATGTTTACTTTCTACATTTATTAATAAAAAAAGCATATGCATAATTTGTTATTTATAAATTAAATAAACTAGCGTGACTGTATTCTTTTTCAATGATTTTACATTTGGTTCACAAAATTTATAGCTTAAACCTGAAATACTAGATTATTATTCAGTTTAAATTTTAGCAGCAGGGTAAATTACCTAGGTTTCATACATCATGCCTAGTTATGAACAAAAGATGAATAATATGACACACACAACATTGGATAGTATTTGCATAAGGCTTACGAGATTAAACAAACACCTGGAAAATAAAAATGATCACTTTTGATTAAAATTTTAGTTTAAACATCAAAGATGGAGTTAACATATAAAAATGTATACAGTAAAAATTTGAAACTTTATGAACTGAAAAGCAAACATGAAATTAATGCGATGAAGAGGAACAGGAATATATTAAATATTTATTGTACATGGTAAACTGAAGCAAAGAAAAAATGAACTATCAATGTCGCTTCTAAACTGCAAATCCAGTTTAAGTGTAAAAACACGAAGTTCTAGTTAAAAATGTAAACATTACACACAAAAGTGTAAACATTACATTTTTCTGAATTAAACTGTAGAAGTGTTTTGCATCGTGAGGTAAAATTTCATGTTTAGGTTAATTAAACATAAATCGTTTGAGATTTACAATGTTTGAAAACTCTTCAGTTACTAAATATTGAAGTCAGGATTTTTTCCATTTGCATTCCTATGCAGAGCCAACCAGTGACCATTAAGTAAAAGCGAACTTTTATTTTCTGTAGAAGCAATACTTTCTAAAACATCCCAAAAAGCTGTTTATTTTTTTACGGAAAAAGGAAATATTTACCGTGAGAACGTAGAAAGAGAGAAGATAATGTAAATATGGTTTTAAATATAAAACTAAAATAATAGAAAAGTGGAATAGAACCATATGTTTTTTCAATCAAAGAAGAAAATTTCCAAAGCGATATGTTCCCTTGCTTAAATTTTATTTTAATTATATTGTGACGTAAGCAAATTTATTGGCACATTAAATCAGCATTAATTATATTTTAAAATAATTACTCTGCAATCAAAACTTCGAAATCATAGTTTTCATTTTAAGTTACTCAGAAAACCACACTCTGATGTAAGTGTCATTGTATTGGAATCAATAGTTTTTAATTTTAAAACCGGAAAAAAATTCGGTTGACTATATATAAAATAAGAATTTTAAATATATATAAATAAAGATAAAAATAAAATAAAATAAATTGCAAAACATTTACAGAAAATTATTTTTTATTAAATTAAAATATTTCTAGGAAATGTATTGAATATTTGAATTGAAAATAAGTTTGAATTTTATGGACTTAACTTATATCTAAGTTATATTAATTTTTTACAAAGACATCCGATATTAATATCAGTGCTTTTATATAATGGATGTGTGTTTGCTTATATACTACATAAAATACAAAATTGGATACTAAAACGGATATGCCAAGCAAGCTAAATGTTGAACATGGGAAATTTACACGGCAAAAATAAAAAAGAGGGTGGAGTAATATGTTCATGATTTGCTCTTATTGCATTCATGTAAATTAAGCCATGAAACCGATATATTTAATATGTTTAAATGAAAAAAAATGTATGTTTTGAAATGTGTTTAGATGAAAAAATCTAGGTTTCTTAATCACAAAATGCAGTATAATAATATCCTTTAGGAAAAGCCCTTGGATGTCTCATATAAAATGGAGAAATACTTACCAGCACGTTTTTAATTTTGATAAAGATAGAAGTTAGGCCTACAAGATTAATAAATTGTAGTATAGGTTATAGCATCTATTGAGATTCAGTGTCCATCTTCAAAATAGGGGATTGATGTATTTGAAAAGTTTATACCGAGCGCATTTTTGGGTTTTATTGGCCCAATATCATTAACAGTCATGATATTTTTTAATTTATCATCCGTCCCATCATGAATAATAAATAAAAAAAATTTGTCTTTGCAAGGCAATAGTGTCTTTAAGAAAAATTCAAGAACCTTTGAACATAAATTGTCAGTTAATCATATTAGCTTCGGCTATTTTTGATGCTAAACATAGAAAAATCCTCTGTGAAATGATTGGTTAAGGCATTGCTCTCATTATCGAAAGGTAGTTAGTTCGAATTCCAACTTAACCTAAGACTTGCAGTGATCACTAAAGGCAACTAAGGTATTTTAAATAGGTCATGGTCACAATGTTATCCAAATGAAATGATACATCTGGGGGTAGCAGATCAAGTATTGGTAGTCTTCTGCTTTATCACACTGTTTCAAAATAACTATGGCAGCTTCCATCTAACTGATAAAGCCCAGTTATATACATTAACTGTATAAAAATTATATACAGAATTAGTTTGCAGGAAGATTGCTGATGTTCTCTCACTATACCATATTCAGGAATATGCTCAATAGTGTAACCAACCATGAACCAAAAAGCAGCAATTACTGAACCTAATATTTTCAGACAAAGCCTTTTTCTATTCACAGAGTTGCGAGTTTTGTATTTGTTTGTGTTTGAAGTCATCGTAGAGGGTGTATATCCTCCCCCCCCGCTTGCATTCGAAATCACACTGGGTGATCAGCTAGAATTGTGGCATGGGTTGTTTTGGATATCACTCTTTTGGAAACCTTCTTTAACACACTGATTGTATTTTTAACAATGACAATTGCGATAAATTCTTAGATATTTATTCGAGTCCTGCAAAATATTATTCTTCAGTTGCATAATACACGATCTCATGTTGCCTATTTGTGTGAAACTTTTCTTGATAGAAAAGATATTCACTTGTCCTGGTCAGTGCATTATACAGATTTTCTAACAATATTAATTGTCTGGTTAACGATTACCGAAAGACTGCCCAACCACCTTATAGAAAAGACAATGGATAAACTATGGTATCATGTTGTAGACTATAACCAATAAAAAGAAAATCAACAACCAAAAAAAGTATTTATAATACTGGACATTAAGTCAAATAGAAATCGGATTCCATACATGTACTTTTGCATGGAATCCGATTTTTGTTTGACTCAATGTCCAGTATTATCAGTACTTTTCTCTTGTTTATTTTTAAAGGTATTTATTCTGAGTGCTAATTTGCAGGATCAATATTTTAAAATTTATTAAAAATTTATTTTTCCATTATAAAATAATTGTACCCAATACATTTTTTTTTATTTCATTTATTCTCTTTGGAGCTTTTAAATGAGAGTTAATGCATATTGATCAGTTAAAAAATTGCTCTATTATGTTATATTATGTGGAGTAAAAAAGATTCCACATTATTTTCAAGTAAACTTCATGAAACTTTTTTGGGATTTACTTTGAGAAAAGTTTAAAATTATTTTAAAGTCGATCTTTAGTTCTTGAGCGATGCTATGACTGCTAACACGCAGTCAACTTCGGTAATTTTTTATATTTTATCAATATTTTCAACGACGTTGTATTAGAGGGAAATACAATTTTAACATCAAAAAGTTCCTAACTAAATCGATGAAACCAAAATTGCACGAACTGATTGTTACAGTATCGGGACCATAAACGCCATTCACAAATTTAGCCGCATGGGTTTCATTTTTAACAACCTGCAACTCACAACTGAGTGGACCAAACAGAAAACAGCAAATGGAATTTTTAGTGTAAAATGTCATCTTTTTAACAAGCATAAATCTAAAATTGTTTGATTGATACTTTGCGATTGATATCGATTACTATAGTCATTTAAAGAAAAAATAATGGATTTCTTTTTCCCTAATTTATTATTTGCTGAATAAATCTGAGATAAATTACTTATCATAATTCTTTTTTTTTCTTGGATAAAAATTGTTGATGTTAGATTATTTTTCAATGCCAATTCATTTTAAAAATTTCACGAGGCATTTTTTTTAATCAAAAAATTTAATGGGTCAAGAAAGACATCAGATTTTATTTCAG
>JAPDSC010127616.1:10988-29174 GCA_026290005.1 Latrodectus geometricus
GATGTGAAAGTTTCCAATTTCAAATATATTATATCATGTATATATTTACTTATTTCGTAAGAAGTTATTTATATTAAAATTTTACGTTTTCTGCATATAAAAATCATTCTGAAAAAAGTAGATTCATTTTTTTCAACTGAGTAATGTTTGTAGTGTACCAATTTACTGTATAAAAATCACATATACACATCACTTTTAAATCTTTTTAACTCTGAAAAAGAGAAATGAAACTTTAATACTGAAATTAAAGTCAGAGAAAAGTATCAATTTAAAAATACTTTTTTTTGAAAATAAGCTATTAATAAATACTTTATTACACTTGTAACCAACCTTTCTATTTTTCTAAAACTTCTTATCTGATTATCTTTGTGAACTAAAAGAAAGTCATGTAATCTGATAGAACAAAAAACTTTTTCAACAATGTTTGCAATGCGTGGCATATTTTTGTCCGCAGCTGTTCACTTATTCATGCAGCGGGGAAGACAACGAGGGATTTGACTTGCTTATTGCGAACAAAGTTCAAGAAATTATTCGTAAAATATCTTTTTTCTTTTGTAAAAAGTTTAAGGCATAAAATTTCATGAAAAATTTTAGAATTTACATTCGAAATCTTTTTATGTTTAAAGTTGTTTCTTTTTGTTGTCATTTAGAATCAATAGGGAACTAAAACAACTAATTTCTGTCTTATGTTAATTCTGTGAATATATTATCTTACATTCAAAACTAATACATATTTTTAATGATTCTCATAAATCTTGAAAATGGTCTTGAGTAGAGCAATAAATACATTTAAGAATTTCATAACATTCACTGAATAAAATAATTTTTTAATATATCACAGAGAGAGAGAGAGAGAGAGAGAGAGAGAGCACATACACACACTAGCAAATGTGTTTGACTATTTGAAATACATTCGTTATTATCACGTCATGATTATTACATTTTTGATAACAGCGTGATCATGTTTTTAGCATTTCATGAAAGTAATGTATATCAGTGTCTTCAATATTTATAAAAGAACATGTTGAAGTAAAGGTAAAGGTTTCAAATAATCAACGGGCTGAAGTTTAAATTATTTTTAGAACTTTTAGTTAATTTAATCCCTTATTTTAGTTTGTTCGCTGGTCAACGATCTCTTTTTGCACTCGAGGGCTAGTCAGACCATTACCTACTGTTTAAAGTGGATTCCGAACCACTACAAATATCTACGCCCAAGGTAGGGCTCAGACCCTCTAACTGCTTAACAGAAGGCAAAAGCGCCAACTATTCGGTTAGAAGTCAGCCCATTCTACATTCTAAAACAACTTATAAGATCTGCAACAACTTTTGAAATATAGGATTCTAATCTATCATTCTTTGGAAAGCTTATAAATTTCATATGTAAAGGAGAAAAATCAGGATTTTAACTTAAATTGATGTTTGAAAAATAAACTTTCCCATTATTCTTTGATAATTGAAAAATTATTCAACATTTTGTTTGAAATGGAGATTTTGTTCAAATAGCTGTTTATTTCAATTACTAAAGTTGTGTAGAAGTTTCCTTAATTAAAAGGCAAAATAATTGTAGATAAAAAAACGTTAATTTTTGTGGTTTCCGTAGGATTGCGAGCGTAAGAATAAAACAACCTGAGAGTCTAAAAAAAAAAAAAAAAAAAAAGTTGCCGAAAATGGCGTGATAACAAAGTACGCCAAAGAAGGTGCTCTCCGTAGCCAAGGGTATACATTACAAGCACGGAACAATATTATTTGGATGAATAATATGTTAAATTAGGTGGTTCCTCATCATGCGCATTTTTTAAAAATTCATAATGAATTCTTCTGTCATATTTGTAGATATAATAAATATTTTCCATATATTAAATAATTAGGTGGTTTTAGAAGATAATTTTAGTTACATGTATATGTATATATACATGGCAATCTTTAATTTATGCAGTTTTTTATCCCTTTTCTAAAATTAATGGGTAGAAATAATCTTTTTGACATGTAAGTAATAAATTATCATAGGTTGTCTTAAAAGATAATTATATTCAAAATTATAGATTAATTAATTTTTTTTATCTTAAATCATCAAAAGCCTTAACAATATAAGATCGCTGTAATAAATAAGGCATTTCTTCAATTAAAGAAATTAATTCGCCGATAATACTTCATCTGGCAAGAAGCACCATCCTATGAAGAAGTAGTAAAAAGTGCTTCACCCTGGAAACCAAGAAGAAAAGTTGAAAAATGTGAATATAAGTGTTATGTATGACATTGTTAGCTTAATTTCATTTTTGGTGAATCTATACTGAAAGATCTATCAAAGTTCCAAAGAGAACAGACCGTGGGAGTTTGTCTGGGTGGTACATTGGTAATCGCAGCTGTTGGATTTGTCAATAGGCATCATGCCTAAGGTCATAACTGCATGAAATAATCATAAAAAAACTACATTTGCGAGACGGTATTGTGGAAGATAAACCAAACTCATGAAGAATCGGACATTAAGAAAGACTATGACATCAAATCTATTGCTAAGATTGTACATATCAAAAAACCATTATAATTTCGAAGGGAATTGTATGAACAAAATATTCAGAGCAGTCTTGTAATTCCAAAAGCCTTAGCAGCAGATGTAAATCCGAAATGTCAAGTCGAGTGATTCAAGGATCATAAAATCTTGCTAAAATATGTAGATCAATGAAAACATGTCTTACATTACGATGAATCCAATATTTCTCTACTTTCCACCAAGGGACGGGTTTGCATAAGGTAAAACCACACAAACATATGCTTCCTAGGTTGTCTCTTTTCTAAAGTGAAGCATGTGTTGATTTCGTAATGGTTTGGGTCTTCATATCGTGGCATGGTGTAGGACATTTGTCACATTACAGGAACAGATTACTAGCATTGAATATGCCACTATTTTGGACAACGAACGACATTCTAAAACTCAGACATTGCTTCTATACAGAAATTTCATCTATCCAGTGGTCTTTGCTTTCGAAATGTTGAAGAATGATTTCTGGAAAATGAGGACTCTGTTGCAAATTACGTACCTTCACCTATTGCTAGACATAAACATGGAGCCCTAGTTGTATGTTTTCGAATAAGGGTGAGATATAGTTATTATCTTGTATTTCTCTGATAATAAACTCTATATGAGGAATGTACATCATCTTACTTATCACTATACATAACTTTCATATGTCCATTTCAAACAGGCTTCAAGTGGTTTCAACTGCCAAAAGTATTCTTTCATATTAGAGATGCACAACATTTAACTTTGCATGAACTATCCATTATTTTTTAAGAAACTTTTATAAATATACATATGGTTTCGAGAACATAAGGAGATATATATATATATATATATATTTCTTGCAATATATTTAATTATAAGTCCATGCTCTTTTAATACAGTTATTTATCATAAAATTTCTTATGTTTAATTTGCCTAAAATACTTTAATAATATACATACCACAATATAAATAATATACATACCACAATATATGACAATTTTAATATGTGTTCTTAAAATATTTTAACTTTAAAAACAAATATTATAATAATACATGTTCTTAAAATTATATTATATACACACAACTTACTTCTGCACAATTTTAGTTTAATAATCTGCTTTTCAAATCTATTTCTATTTCAAATCTATATATATTCTAATTTATGTACTATTCTTCATTCATAAATTTCTGTACTATTCATGTACATTTCAATCTGTTAATTTTTTCATCTGTTCATACATCTTTAATCTTAAAAGTAGGAAAATAATCCTAAATAGTAAGATTATTATTATTTCTTACTATTTAGGATAATTTTTATACTAAAAAGTAAGTAATCCTAAAAGTATGATTCTATCTTTTTATATAATTTTTCATTTCTTGCACTTCAAAAATTTCAAATAAAAACATATTAGCTTCTTTTTTGCATTTAAGTAAATACTTAACCCGTATTTTTTACTATACTTGGAATTTGTTGGAGCCATCCATATAATTTTCATTACTAAGAAAATAATGTGCCATAGAAAAAAATACAAAAAAAAAAGATTGTGTTTTTTTTTAATTTTTATTGTGGCATATTATTTGCAGTTACCGAATGAATTTAAGTTTCTGCTTTATTGAGTCTGTTAATAGTTTCAAATTGTAATTCTTTAAAAATTTCTCTCTCGTTCATTTCATTTTATCTTATTTTAAACGTTTTAAACACTTTTTATATTTACCCTTTTTAGAATATTTTATAACAATTTCATACGGAATTAATATTTTTATTTTTCATTCATACACACATACATTTTCCGATTTATTATTAATTAAATCAAATCATAATAAAATTAATCAGATATTTTAAATATTGTAGAGCATAATATTTTCAGTTTTTTAAATTCAAGTTTTAGAGGAATAAGTTAATCGATGAAATTTGAAACACAAATGATAATTCTTTGTAAGGAAGAACTTTTTGTTTCTAAATTTTTTAGCTTATTTATTATTCCACATCTCTTTTGAATTTAAGTAAATATTCAACACGTATTTTTCTATATTTTGGAATTTGTTGCCGTCATCCATATAATTTTCATTACCTGGGAAAATAATTTTCTTCCTATATACGGCAGATAAAGATGAATTTTTTGGCTTTTTCATGATACTTCATTTTATGAAGATGAAGAAATATTTACAAATTTTGATAACAAAAAATAATCCAGAACAGTTTTTAATTTATAGTTAAAAACAGAACTAAAAAACTGTTCTTTCTTAGCTTTTGTAAGCTTATTTGCCTAGTTCCAGTGTACTGTATAGGGGTTTCTGGTCTTCAGTTCAAAAGTTCATGTGCTTGATTTCAACTATGAGAATTAATTTTTCAAATTTGGTATCTTCTTCACAGGCTTCAGATCTCACTTGAAGTAACTCGTGAGTAGAAAGTGATTGTAGGATGATGAACAAGCGAATAATTTCTTAGACACTAACGGAATGAGATCAGCATTTTGGTCATCTCAACAGCCCTTAAGTTAATTCTTAAGAAACTTTATTCAGAAACATTTGTAGTGATTTGGATTATTTATTAAGTTGTAAACTTCAAAATAATTAGTTTCTTAAAAAAGAGAGCGAAACAGAGATTACTATTGATCGAACAGAAAAATAAAGGCCAATACTTGCTAGCTACAGATAAACTCTGTTAATATTAATATTTTGATAAATGTACTAAAATGATATCCCACTGTGAGCTGTAATTTCCATGTCATTTGAAATCTCATTTTTATGAAATGATCACTTAAATAAACAAAGTAACAAAAAGTATTTGTTAATATATATAGTTGATATTATATATAAATAAATAAATTCAAAGGAAATGTAAAATTAAAAAATTTATTAATTTTTTAAATGATAGTTCATGAAGCTGGATTAAGCAACCAAATCTAATATTCTTATCCTTTAGATTTCGTTGCTTAATCCAGCTCCATGAATTATCATATAATAAGTAACTCTCTTTGTTACAAAATTTGTTACAAAACGAGTTACTAATTTTGTGAAGTAAATAGTAACTCTTTTTGCATTTCATTAATCTGAAGCACTAAGAAACAAATTGCTTAACATCTTTTTCGGTACTTAAAATTCAGTTTAACGTTCGATGGTTCGATTCCAAGTTTTAGAGTGGATAATTATGACTAGGGTTAATCATTTGGGATTTGGATAATTACTCCATTTAAGTGCAGTTCACCAATGAATTAATTTCGCACGCAAAAATTGGCAATAATTCATTCAATTAGTTTATGTGATTTAAACTTTATATTTATTGAGGAAACGGAATATAAGTATTTTTCTTTTTAAATTTAAATTACATGCATATAATTTTGTTAAATTGAAATAGCACTTTTACTGTCTGATAATGTTTGTGATCTATGGTTAAAAATGGCAAGAGGTTTGGGACTTTTTTTGATATCCGCTCACACATACGAATAAATTGTAAAATTGTATCACACTTTTTATTTATAATTAATTAATAGAGACCTTAAAATGTAAACATACCTCACTTCATAATATATTTAAAGTAAATAAAGAAAATTATATTTTTAATAATTTTTTTTGTTTTTAGAACTTGTTATCCTGAAAAAAACATCAGTAGAATAAATGGATTCACTACATATAAAAGAAGCTATTCTACTTCTAAAAGAGACGTGTTTGGGATGCATAACAACGTGTCATATTTCCTCCTGTTGATTCACGGTGGCTTTTTTCCATTACGGAGAGGAAAAGATCTTCATAAAAGTATGTAACCGTTGCAGATTTATTTACCCTTTTGTCTCGCTGACATTCCTATGTTTATTACAGCGTTGGGGAAATCAGAGCAAAGGAAAATATCACACCAGAATGTTTTTTCAAATAACTTGATGCAAAGAAATGATAATGGATCTGTCTAAGAAGTTGGCGTTGTTTATGATAGGAATAACTATAGATAATCAAAATGTCACATTTAGAAGGAAATATATTTATGATGAATTTTTTACAATCATTCGATGTTAGAAAATTGATTTTCTAAACAATGTAAATAAAATACTGTAGAAAGTGTAAGGGAATTTATTTTCGCTGATTGAATGAATGTATTGAGACTTATTTATATAAACTATATTGTATTTAAAAGAATTATGAATTAAACTTCTATCATGAAATATATAAATCAACAGCAATTAAACTATGTCTTTTTTATTTAGATTTCATTTAAGCCATTCAGCTTTACCTTTTTAAATATTGTTGTTGCACTAGCAAGTTTCTCTGTACCAGAGTTAGGCTCTACCAGTCAGATAGAAGCAGCCGTGTGGGAGTCTTCGTAATTTAGAAGCAGGGACCAAGAAGACGACTCCCCAATACATGGCCTGATACCCCAAGAGGTATCATTTCAGATGAAGAACATCGCTCCCATGACATATTTATCACGTTCTAATCACCATTAGAGAACATGACCCATCTTTGGTTAGATTGGGATTCAAACTCACAAGCGACGACTACGAACGCTATAACCAGCCAGGCCACAGCGGTCCAGAGTTTTAAATGTACCCTTGACTTTTAGAAATAGTAAGCGTTTATTGTACAAACGTCACGGATATGTAAAATTATGTACAAATGCCGGGATGCTAGGTGTTGTTGTTACGTCACTAGTTTTTTTCTTCAATGTATAAGAGTTGAGAAAGTAAGTAGAAAATGCATAAAGTTGGATGAGTAAATTCTTGGCCATTTAGTATGGAATTCAATGTCAAATATTGTTTTAGTTGCTTAGTGAGGAGTTTTAATGTTAAATCATGTCTTGCTAGTAAAAATGGAAACTAAACTTTTATTGTAAATATGCACATATGTTTGAAGTTTCTTTAAAACCTTAATTATTTAATATACCTGGATTTTTAAATTATCTGATCAAATAAAATCTTGAACTTTGAACACTGTGTCTATTTAAAATAAGAGATTTTCTTAGATTAACCAATTGCTTCCCCACAGCACAATTATTTTAAATTCAACATTTTTCATTAAAATCTAAGTAAAAAAAATTTTTTTTCAAAATATTTACACCACATAAAGCACAAAACACTTAATTTGAATAACTTACAGAGTGCAAATAATTGAGTACATATTACTTGGTTTATTATGGAACCATTTCTTTCTGAGCTCATATAAAATGACTTAATGGAGATAACATAGTTATATTATCTTTAACTATCTCAACACGTAAACTTTTCACAAGTCTTATCAATTATGAGAATAATAGAAACCCTAACCATTGTTCAGTTATTCGCTCTGATCAGATCACTATTGAGATGAGTTTGTATGGCCTAATATGATTGGAGATGTCTGGATTGTCACTAATTGTCGCAGTCTATCCAGATGCATGGTCGCATGTTGGTGATTTATTCGAGCTTTCCATTCTTCGTCTGCTCGTGCAAATTTCTCGCATCTGCTGCATACATTTGCAATGGATCTCTTCTCATGCCTATATCCATGGCAATGAGATAGTAGATGTCCTGGCTAAAAGGGCCACCGCTAGTCCTTCTCTAACTGACGCTGTTCTCATATACACTGAGTGGCATTCTATTCGAAAAAGAGGGTCCGGGTTATTTGGAGCTTTCTTCAGCTCACGATTGGTACTCTGGTGGTGGTCCTGGTGATTCCATTGCTTTTAATGGTTCTAGAGCTGACCAGATTACATATTCTAGGTTTGCTAGTGGCCGTTTTTGTGGCCTTAAAATTTGACAGCAAAGGTGAGCACTATCCTATTTGTTGTAAATACGCAATCAACCAGACAAGTCTCCAACATCTTTTTTTGTGCCTAGTATTTACTAAAGAGGATTTCCTTGTGAATCCTTTGCTGTTTCTTGATTTTGTTAGGATTAGAGGCTCGTGTATCTAGTGTAGCAATGCTAGACCAAATGGGATCAGAAATAACAATAATATTATCTCAATATGTAAATGTTTACGCAAGAAGCTTTATTTTGAATATTTATAAGTACAGTATAAAGCGTAACTTTTTTTACATTTTATAGTCATTAAATTTAAATATTTACAAATTGTGATTTCATATAGGAATAAAAAACATCTTGGAATTTAAGATTTTCTAAAAAAACAAGGGAAAGTTTTTCATTTGTTATGCACACTGTATGAATTTACAAAACCTCTTTTAAATAAATGAATTAAAAAATGTTAAACAGAGAGTTGATGTATAATTAGAATTCTTGAATTATATTTTGCATAAATTTATTTATAATTTTGAAATTGTGTTACTAAATTTTCCATCATGTTTGAATACAAAAAAAATGAAATTTTTATCTAAAAATTGATTTAAAGCTTTAAGACTTAGTTTAGAATGAATGTATAGGGTATGTTCTGTGATTTATAACAAGTACCTGAAATGGTTTATTATGGAAAGTGAAATTCTGCTTTTTAATGTAAACGGCTATGATAAATTGTAGTATTTTTGTTTGAATTCGCGTCAAATATATTTTCGTGTTTATGTGACAATAGTGTTATTTATATGTTTTTTTGCTGTTTATTTTATATATTTAAATGATGTATTTTATATGTAAATATTTTCTGTACTTTTTTCCTTAAATTAGATGTTCAATTATTTCTCTGCAACATTATTTTTATGCCATTTACCCCAACTTAAAAATGAAATGCAAATAAGTTAACTTTAATAATTTTATATTAATGATTCGAAATCTTTGCCATAATATAATATAATTGATCTATAATGATGAATGCAAATCGGGTAAATGAATTATCATAATGACTGATCAGTAAAGTAGCTGTTACTTATTAGCAATGACTATCGTATAATAATACAATTTATTTGAAATTATTGATTTGCTTAAGAGATAATAATCTAAATTAATCTGTACTTTACCTTTTACTACTTCATAATTTTTATGAAATTAAGAGATTGCACCAAGACGCCTTTAACTATAATTTGTTTTAATACATGATAAAACTATATTCTGTATTAGCTTTATTAATTCAGAAAGTGAAATTCTAGGTGCAAATTATATGAAAATTTAAATTATTTTCAAATAAAATCAGGTAATAATAAAATTAATAATGATAATAGTCATTAATTAACTAATATTAATTAAGCATTGCATTTATAAACTATGATCTTTCGGATGAAAAATATACAATCTTTTCATTATTTCAATAGTGAATTTGTTTGATTCAGTGAAGGTGTCATGTATATAATAATTAAAAATTCTTTCCAATATTTTAAGCTTCGGGCAAAGTTTCATTTATGAATTGAAAAGTTTGTTGAGTACACGGTCAAGAAACCGAGCAAAGACAATCTAAATCGAAATACTAGACAGTATTACATAGTTTTGCTAATAATGCGTATTGTTATTTTGATAACCTTTTCATGTACGTTAGATAATTAGTAAATATAATAGCATTTTGAGTATTCTTTCATGTGTATTGGAAAATAAGTAAAGAATTAAAAAAAATACTTTTAACAATGCATAGCTCGTAAAAGTTTTGAATCTGAAAATTTCATATCATTACAGATTTTTAATATCCGTATTTCACTGATGTCAATTTAAATTTTGAATTCCAAATCATCGTCGAAAATCGTGTGCTGAATTACTTCTCCAAACTATTTCAATCTATGTAAAAAATCATAAGCTTTGGGATCAGAAATCGCATTCTAGAAATTACCTTGTTAATAAAGACATACATTCATTTTCTTAGTTTCTGTCTGTTTTTTGGCCGTAGCACTAAAAACGTTTCTTAAACCATAAATCGTACTGTTTCTGAAAGACAATTTATGTTGCAAAAACATATCATGTTTCTGAAGCTAGAAGAAATTTAAGGATCCTCTTGTTGATTCATAAATTTCTTCTCTTCCATTAAATGAGCGGAAACAGTCTTCATAAATATACGGAGTAGAACAGTATTTATTTAAGACAGTTCAGCTTCCGAATATCTAGCTATTATTACTCAGAGTTCCATAGAAAAAGAAACCATTATATTGGATGATTAATTTTAAGAAATTGACGAATTCAAAGAATTTTGTTTTCTTCACAAATAAATAGTCATTGTGTTAAATATGGGAGACGATTGTATTTACGTAGGAAGTTCTTAAGCAAAAAGAAGATATAAGTTTATATTCAATCTTTGTTTAATAAATTACGCATAATTTAATCTGTTTTATCATTATTTTATTGTTTGTTTCATTGTTTGCTTATATTTAAGATATTCAGTTATTAAAATGTGCATATGTGTATTTTATTGTTAAATAACGGAGTTAAAGTTTTGAAGGCGAATATCAGCCTCCTTTTATATTATTACGAAAAAATCAAGCTAAAAAATATTCAATTTAATGAGAAATTTTTTGCAAACTTAATGATTACTTTAATTTAGTAATTACCAGGTTGTTTTGGAAGAATAAAAATCCCGTTATATATTTTTATATTTATAGAAATTAACTATATTCCTAAACAAGGAAATTAGGTTTTGGTGTTAAGAAAAAGGTTCGGCCACCCATTTTGAAGATAAGTAATTCAAAAATGTAAACACTCAGAGCTTTAAAAGTTATGTTTAAACCATTAAAAGTTTATGTATCCCCTACTTTTTAGAATTTATGACAGAAATGCATCAAGTACATAATTTTCTATATTTTGATCTTTTGAAAGAGACATCATATAACAATTGATTTTCTTAATAAAAATTTAACACAGTCAAAATTTTCAAAATATTTACTAGAATACTTCTTTTCCGAATACGTTCGATCTCCTCTTGTATTCGTAATTTAATTGTCTTCTTAAATTCAGGAATATCAAGAAGAGAACACAAATCAATTTCCCCGAATTTGTAGAAGGGTAAAATATTTGCCATTGTACTTGCTTTCTCTTATTTTAAGGGAAAAGCTATATTTAACATACAGTTGTGTCCTGAGGCACAGTAGTTAAAACAATTATATAAAATTACTAAAATGTACAAAATATTAATAATTTTGACAAATAATGTAGTATCTCAGAATCCTATGATCTATATGTCAATATAGTAATTGTTAAAAAATTCTTTAATATTTAATTAATATTTCGTTAGATAAAATATTTTTTAATTTGTGTAAATGCAATACATAGCAAAAAATATATGTTATAAGGTTTATTAAATCAAAAATAAAAAGGAATGGAGTTACATTGTTACGATCATTAAATATCACTGACGTTAACAGTATATAACATATGATAATATAGCATTTGACATCAAAAGCGTATTATTTATGAAAATGGCAAACGTAGATAATCTCTGAGACGTAAATTTTGTTGATATGGAGATGAAATTTGTCATTATTGGATAAAGCGTGCCATTTGTATATTTGCAAACAGAGATAAAAATTGCTTTTTGAGAGAATTATTGTAATATTCAGTATGTATGCACAACTAATCACCCATTTAAGTTTCAATTAAAAGAGAAATTACAGATCCGAGAATTATGTTATTATCAAATGATTATTTAAATAGGCGAATTAGACAGTGGATTAATTTAGGATGTAAATATGCAGCATTATCATATTTGAAGTGTTTTTCTAATATCTTCAAAAGGAAAACACAGAAGATAATTAAGAATGAAAAATTAATCTCCATATATGTGCTTAGATTTTTATTAATGCATCAATCAATCATTTTCTTCCTTTAATTTTCAAAATTTATTAAAATATCTTAAAAACAAAGAATCTCCAAAATTTTAACCATTTTTCCAAATTATTCGTTGTAAAAAATATTAAAAGGAAACAAAAATATTCATCATGCAAAGTAAATACTCTATCCACTGTCACATTATTATTTTAGGAAGATAATAATACTTAAGTACTTTATATGTATGAATATTTATTATCTTTCCTATTTTTCTAGATCTCATACGTTGAAGCTATATAATGCGGTGAAATAAATATACAACAAATTACAGAAGCTTACAAAATTGATGAATGTTTAAAAAAAATGTAATTAATAGAAATGCATCAGTGTTTTAAATTACAATTTTAAACAGGGAATTTATAAGAAGCTGCCAAAAATAGTGTAAAACAGCCCAAGATATAAGCAGATTATATATAAAATATAAGCTAATATAATTGTACTTAACAAGTCTTATAATGATGAAGAGTAGAAGGATGAAATAAATCTTGTCATTCAATGAATTACTGATAAAAAAAATCCGAAAAAAGTTTCCAAGATTGTGAAAAATTCGAAATATGAATATAGTCTGCTCACTAGACTTATTTTCTAAATTGACTTAATCCACATTAGAAAGAGCATACTGACTCTTTGATTCTCGTCCTCACTGGCTAAAAGAATTTAAATTCCCCGTTTTAATTGATTTTTAACTCATTTACTCATAGATTTATAATAGCAATAAGTGTATACCTTATATTTATAGTTTATTTTAAATTGCATACAAACCCAAAAAATTGGCAATGTTCATTTGAGCACTATTAAACTCTTATATATTGATAGTTAGGGTCACATATCAGACTTTTGGAAAACCCACTTGAAGTTCTGATGATTTATAAAACTGCACAGTTTAAAAACTCTTCGCTTGTTGTACAAATATTTCTTAAAGTGTTCCTTAAAAGTGGATAATTGAAAATAAATAACATGAAGATTACGACAAACTTTTTTTTAACTGTTTTGAGGTACTCCTCTATTATTCACCATCATGATTCGTATCTGAGAACAATTAAATGTTAAAAGCATCAACAAGTTCCAAGAATTTGGCCTTTTAAGCCTTTTAAGGTTTCAAAGCCTTTTAAGGCTGTGTATGCTCGGAATCTCTTATATATATAAAATAGGAAAAATATGGAAAAATATATTCATAATAATGTAACTTGACTACGTAATTAATATGATGGTGATTTATAATTCTGCTACATTATTTTATATTTTCTTAGAAAACACATTTCGTTAGTTATAAAGTTTGAAATAATAATATATATCTGTGTAAAAATACTATAGAAGAATTTATAACATACAATTACTAAAGTCAAATGGCAAATATCTGTGATTTCATTGACATTTGTAAATATTATAACCATTTATTTTATTTTCAGTATGTGCAAATAGGCTATATAGGAAAAGTTCTTAAAAGTGAAAAAATATAGATAATATTTGAATGTCTTGCAGCAGTTTTTATCAGTTGGGTTGTTCTCATCTATGATAATTTAATTTCACTTTCAAAACTTGATGGCCCTTTATAAACTGAAAAGATTCAAGTAAATGTTTATTCCTAAGTTAAATATAAATTAATTTACATGTGCAAATATATCTCTTTGCCTTATCAAAAGTGCAGCATGTGAAAGTGAATATCATAAATAACATGTAATTCAGTAAATATACTTGGATTTATTTTATCTTCATTACATATAAACTTTATATACTGTTGATAAAAATAGAATAACTCCAACAAGCACAATACGGTTGTTGGAGTTATTCTATTCGTTCCAAAGATTGTATTGTTAACACAATAAAAATTGTTGTATTAACAATACAATTTTTGGAACGAAATCTTCAAATTTCATCTGCAAACAATTTCATCAGTTATATAATTAGCGAATAGGAAACGATATGAATTTAATCTTTCAAAGACAAATATTTTTTATTCATCATTAAAAATAATTCATGTTTAGGAACAATAGATATTTTCTCGGTTGAGTAGCTCATGTATGATCAAAAAGCCCCGACGGCATTTCCGATATTTTGTTCTATCTAGTTGAGAGTGATCTGGGTTATAAAGGTAAAAATAATATAATGTAAAATTGCATTTGTTAATAAAGATTGCATTCATACCTTTCCTTTGGACTTTTCCGGTTCCACCGGTCCGCGCCTAAATTAATTGTCAGTTATACAATTGCAGTGTCCTTTTATTAAGATTTCTGACAAGTTTATGCTTGATTTATTGAAACATTTGTACAGATTTATACTTCATACGCTAACTGACACTAGACTGGATTTAGATATGAAACTATTATTTAGTTGATCTATATTACTCACTTCATAAATAAAAAATTAACAGCACAGTAGAAAAAGATTAAAAGATATTTTCACAGTACTTTATATATAGGAATATTTATTATGATTATTTTTCCTATTTTTGTAGATCTCATAACTTCATATCTTGAAGCTACATAATCCCGGGAAATAAATATACAACCAATTCAAAAGTTGATCCTTATTCAAGAAGAGCCATTTTCAGGATGCAAAAAAGCATTATTCTCTTTCTTGTTGATTATCAGTGTTTTTCTTTTCATTAGAGCTAGGAAAACATCTTCATAAAAACATATAACTGGAGAGGAGATTTATTTACTCTTTTGTCTCTCTGGAATTACTATGTTTATTATACCGTTGGCGGGGAACAGAAGTAAAGGAAAATATTATGCCATAACATTTATTTCCAAATAATTTGATGTAAAGAGATCGTAATGGATATTCCAAAGAAGTACGGATTGCTTATGAGAAGGGTAAATATAAATAAAACTGTCATATTTAAAAAGGAGTAACATTTATAAATGGAAATATTTAATCAAATATTTTATAAATGCATATTATAATCAAATATTCTAGAATTTATTTTTTTTAATAATATTATTGAGATAATTTAAGATAAGTATTATACGCAATTCAGGTTATTCAAACTAAAATATTTATTTCAAACACTTCAAAAATGATGTTTAATTTATGCAAATAACAAAATTGCCAATGATTAATATTATTTGTTTATATTCTATTTATTTACAGAGTTATGAATACTTGTAAAATACTTTAGTAGTAAATAGAACTAAAAAAGTTTCTGAAAAATAGAGTTTACTCTTTTAAAACTGTTAATATCTTATAAAAAGCGTAATATCCTTAATGGTGTTTCATTCTAAGATTTGTTAAAAGCATTTTAAGCTTTCGCTATATATATTGGACTAAATTTTCAGTTTTGTTCAAAAGATTCAAGCTTTTTTATTCACAAATGAATAGGAATAAATAAATAAAATATATTTTTTAAAATATTTGCTACTCAGATTATTTTATAAAACTTTAAATTACTCATATCATGACGCGTAACTTTATTCCATTTTCAATAAATATATTATTGAGATAATTAAAAGGTCTTTGTAAAGTATTTGAGTTATTCTATTATGCGTTTTCATCCTACAAAAATTCTTTTAATAATATTGATGTGTGAGTCAAATTTACCAAATGTTAAGTAATTCTATATTTATACTTTTAAGAAAATATGCGAGCATAATTTTTTAAATATAGGAGTAAAAATATCAGAATATGATATTATTAGAATTGGTAATACTGTATTATTTTTACAAAGTGATTTTAATTAACTGGGAATTTTTACTGAGAGTGTTCTCATTGCTTAAAAGAAGTACAAAAAACGGATAGTTAATCAGAATGTGTTTTGATATAGGAGTCTATTTTTCGGATGTGAAATATGTAAAGATTTTTTAATTTTTATTTATTAAAAAGATTTGTACTTAAGCTCTGTAGTAAATTATAAAATATCAGCTTCATACAAATGAATGTTTATGCAATTTTTGTGCAAATGGATAAATTTTGTGGTAGGTAATGTTTTTACTTGCATTTGTATATCACAATTTTCCTGATTTGAATATCTCAGTTATAAATAAAGTGTATGAGAGGTACTCTAATAAAAACACATTCCTTGGTTAAATTGGCAACACTGATGTTAATTACCATTACTACAGTCAATCAGATGAGAGAAATTTAGCGAAATCTTAGTTCTCCACCGTTACTTTTTCATTACTCTAGACTTAAGTTCTTCCAGAGTTGGAAATACAATGAAAAAAATAGAGGAATATGTCCTATTTCTGAATGGATAAGGGTTATGGAACACAAGGCATTCATCATTACCGGTCTACAGTGAATGGAAAACACTATATGGAAACTGATGTGCCCTAAATTCAAAAGGTCCAGGTATGTTGTCAAAATGAATCATAATTTTTATTTTTCTAAATATTGCCAATCTTGTGGTGGAGGTGCTTGGGAAATTTGGCAGGGAAATATTTGAATATCCTCCTTAAGCACAGATTTTTTTCTTCTTAAGATCTATATTTTTAGTGACCCGAAGACAAATGTTCTTGATCTCAACCGGACGACGAAGCACAAGAGCGAAGAGGTTGTTGATCCATTGCAACTTACTTTTCAACAAAACTAGAACTGGTCGCTTTCTTCAGAGTGTGGTTAATATGTTAACGCTCGAGGCAAATTGGTGGAAATAAAAGTGATTTTGAGACGAGTGTTTGATTTTTATTTGTTTCCCATTCTAGGACAATTAATTTATTGAATTTGAAATGATGTCCTTATTTTAAACCTTATGACTTTTATTAGTTTCATTAAACTGTTAATTATATATTTAAATATTTATTAAAATAAAATTAAATGTAGTTACAATATTATTATATAGAATCAGAAATAAGTTTTAGTGACCTTAAAGCCATTTATATTAATTAGCAGATAAATTTGCATAACAATAAAATTTGAAATTACAGGTAAGCAATAATTATTGCATATTTACAATTCTTGATTTTTATAATGGATTTTTATTAAAAATATCATTTAAAAATTTAAATAAAATATCTTTTAAAATTGTTTCTTACTTTTAGTAAGTATGCAGATAAAAATGAATGCTAAATTCACTGGTTATCATAAATTAAGAAAAAATCATAAAAATGACGATAACGTAAAATGTTATGCGTAGAATTTAAAGAAACGTATACACAAAGGAAGGCACAATGTAATATCAAAAGAATGTGTAGCCTATTATGGTGTTATAAAAATCTGCATATGTATGCAATGAACGAATGGGAGTTGTAAGTTTGGTATAAGAAAAGTACTTATAAAAAGGTGTATGATCCTCAGAGATGCAATACAATCTATGCGTCGATATGTGATGCTCTCAGTTATGTCATCTATTATGTGTGTGTAGAAAGTGTGAGCCATTGCTATCCTAAAGCTGTTGAAAGCGCAACGAGGGTACTAGAAGAGGTATTAAATGCAGCTACACATCTCCCTAGAGCGTTTTAAACATATTCGTTTGGTTTAAGATCTAATGATTGAATTTTCCACTGCATGTACTCAGTTGTGTCCTGCTTAAGATGAACATTCACGATGTGAACCCTGTGTGGTCTAGCACTATTATCCTGTTCCACAAAAGCATCAACTATTGCCCTGTTATAAGGATGTACATAATATTTAAATTGTCATCTCCATTAGGTGTGAGCAATAACATTTCCATGGAAAAAGGCATGGAAGTCTGTGCGTCCACCCAAAAAGATACCATCGCAAACACAGACGCTGTCTGATCCGTATACATCTTTTTTCAAGGATGTTTGATGGATGGAAACAAGAAGCAAGTTCATATTCTCTCCAAATGAAAATGCACCTACTATCGCTTTCAAGACTAAAACTGGACTTATTCATAAAGAAATCAGCCCATTATTGATATTACTTTCAGTGGATATGTTCACGTGTCTATTGAAAACGTTTCCTCCTATAATGTGACGTGAGCGAAAACAAATGACTGGTAGTCTTCCATAAAGACCACGTACTTGAAGCCTTTGAAATGAGGTTGATCTGAATACCAAACTTCCGGACCTCTCAGAGAGAGAGAGAGAGAGAGAGAGAGAGAGAGAGAGAGAGAGAGAGAGA
>JAPDSC010127623.1:0-14223 GCA_026290005.1 Latrodectus geometricus
GACAGATCTTATTTTAAACTCATATAATTTTTATGGCATTTAGTTTATAAATCAATTTAAACATGGTTAGAAATTGATAAGAAATTTTTAGAGAAACAAATATATCTTTTCTTATCATGGTTTTTTTTGTTTTTATGATTTTTTAAAATTATAAGTTTGAGGAGAAAAATCAACTGTTAATGTAAAATAATCACATTATTTTTATTTAAAAAATTTATGATAGATATAATTTCTATTAAACCAAATGAATTTGACCATATATTATTATGAAGCTTAGCTCTACACTTCAGAGTTCAATTCACAATTTCAATCTGACAGTTCATAAAAGTTACGTTTTTACATTTAATAAAGCAATTACTCTTTAAAACAAAAATTGTGGTAAAAAATTGGGTTTTTCTTACATAATTTTATATTAAAATGAGATTTTTTTTATCGAAATCATCATCTTTAATTGTCTTGATGTTTTATTAACTTTTATTTTATTTTTATTATATAAGTATTACATTATTTAAAAAAAGATTAAAAATTAGAAAAAATTCCACCAATTTTTGGAATCAGAATTGATTTATTTAAAATTAAGTAACAAATTGTTGTTTAATTATGTGTTACTAACTACACTTTAATTATATTATAAGAGGTTTTTCTAATGGATAAATGTTTATTAGTTCTTGCACCATAACGTTTCCTTTAACATTACCATATAAATATTGATTTCCAAATTTTTGGGGTACAGTTTTACAAAAACTATTATCTGAATTTTTTTTTTATTTGTAAATTTGTTTGTGAGAAAAGTATTTTAAATATTCTCAATTATCATCGATTTGAATTGAAAGAACTGGTATTCTGTGAAATTTGCTCTTTTATTTAAGAATTAAATTCATAGTTTGGGTTCTGACAGAACTTTTAAGTATTGGCATAAGAGAAACATGCTCATATTTAGTGATATTTTTTTTGTAAGTTTGGCATACATTTTATTTTATACAAATTTCAGAATACAGAAGCATGTTCAATGATTTTACTAATTGTCACCCATTACAAAGAATATGGTAATAAACATCATGTAACAACTTAATTTTAAGATTACAAATTATTTCACAGCGATTAAATTTAGGTACTTTTAATAACAAAAGTAGTAGTAAGGAGTTGTTTATATATTCTTATCTTTGAACTAATAAAATAAATGTTACATTTTTTCGTAGATGTCACTCTCATATCAGTACTATAAATTACTGGTATGTTTACACGGTCATATTTCAAAATGTTTGGAAGTCTGGATATCACATGTGAGATAATCTAATTCTGTAACTTTGTTATGGTTATTGCAATAAAGTTTTATCCATGAAAAAGTCTTAGAAAAGTGATCATATTCGCTAGTGAAAAATATAAATTTTAAAATTTTCAATTACCTAACCGACAGTGAATATTTAAAAAATAGAAACTTCAGAGTAATCTCCTGTTATTTATCAGTATTCTTTATCATGCAAGAACTATTTTCTTAAAAAGTGATACAAAATGAAGATATTATTTTGTACCACTGGTTGAGAAAACACTGAAATTCCAACACCTTCACTACAACAATTTTATGAAATATTGAAACAATCAATTTTCGAGATGTTAATACAAAATTGACCATTAAAATTACTACAAAAGACAACAAATGAAATTCAGATTTAGCAAAATATATTAATTAGACAAAAATATTTCATTCGAATTAACCTTTATTAAATTTTAATGAAATTTAAAAGCATAGATCCTGAGAAATAAATATCCAGACAACCAACTTTATCAAAAATAACATCACTCATATGACTTGGCACCGAGTCAAATATGAATTGAATGTCATGTCATGAACCGATATCCGAAGTTTCAACCTGATACAACAGTTAATCGACCATAATAGTTGGCGTATGATGACTACCCAAACACTTGGAAACCTTTCACCAAACATTTTCTATAGATGAAAATTCTGGAAAAGTTGTTGGTTAAGAATAAGATGAAATTTTATGAATGAAGAAAGCTCCATACAATACTGTTAACATGTGGTGGTGCATTATATTGTTGAAATGTTCACAGGTTTCTAATAAAGGATAGAGTCATGGGGCTAACTACAATACAAATATACCACCATTCTTCAAGATACCTGTCAATAAAACAAGATTTGACTGAAAAGTTTGTCCCGCTCTACCCCATACCATTACTAAAAATGATATGAGAGTATGATGAAGTTTAATGTATGCTGAAAATTTATGTTGATCACAATGTCGCTAAAAACAAATGTGACCATTATGATACAATAAATATAACCAGAATTAAACGGAAAATTCCTAGGCTTGTAGTTTACCACGTGATTGAATGTACTTCTGTCTATTATGTTGTGTAAGGTGTAGCCGAAGTCATTAAACCAAGCTGTCTGTCCACTTACATCGATATATGTACTGTAGCTTCATTGTTAGCTGCAGCAAACATCGTCAAACTGCACATGCAAAAATATTTGATCTATTAAAAGACTTAATTTCTTGTCTCAAATCTAATGAAGTGGTTATATACAATAAATGCATACGGATAACATTTCAGCTTTCTCATCTATTAGTGATCGCTCATTGGTGAAACTCAGCATGGTGCTCCTCAATATCATACTTAAATCATTGAACCACATTCTGCAAATTTTCATAAGATCTCAAGGGAGGAGGACAATACTGCGATATGATACACTTTAATCCCGGTATGCTATAACATACATGTTATCAAAATATAAAGGGCGATGAAAAGAAATTCTTTTGACATGAAACATCGTAATAAATTTTCATCTAGAAACAACAATACAAATATAATTTTTATAAGAGAAATTTTCAGTATAATTTCATTACATAAACATATTGCAGATATTATTACCACCATCAAATTTGAAAGCTAATCATTTGCAAATTTTTGTAGAATTTTAGTCTCGTCATAGAAGTTTTACACGTGTAATGGTTTGCTTTTTATGTGAAACAATTTATAAACCTGCAGGGAAACATTTTTATTAAAATATAAGGCTGTGTAAGCATGCATAGCATAAAATATTTTTTCCAAAAATAGTAAAAATATACTTTTAGATTTAGTGGAAAATAGATTCTTATAATAATATACAACACTTCATTTATATTAGAATTCAACTTAAAAGGATTTTAATTACACTATTTTTAACTCTTATATTTACAGTATTGGCATGCAAATGTGTGTGCTTAGTTTTGATTAAGTATTTAATTTTTATTAGAGGTGACTTATATAAATTAAATGTTAGGTATTTTCTCTCTCTCTTCTGTGTTGTTATATTTTTCTGTTTTCTCACATGCCTTCACACAAACAAGTGAAAGATTAATTTTGTCTTTCTCTTGTGTGATTATGCTTGTTATTCTTGATATGGGAAATAGGTAATTAAAATTAACTGTTTTCCATATCAAGAACAATTTCACAGTAAAAACAAGCAATTAAAATGTATTTTGTGAAATCCAAGTTTAAAATAAAAAAAAATTATTTCAAATTTAGTTTCTTTGTAATTTTTGTTAACTTTGAATTAAACCCAATACTTTAAGAAGGAATTAACTTATTTAACAGCAAGTCATGACATTTATCCAAAATAAATCATGTTTTTCTTACCTATTATCTATAAATTTCGTTTCCAAATCAAGTTGTAAACGAGATTTGACATTTTATTCATTTATGTATGTGTATGTGTGTGTATTAGATTAAATTTACGCTACCATTAAGCATGTCATTTCCATTTTAAAATATGCTAAAACTTACAGTTATTAAATATACGGAAAAATTTATGGTTATTTAAATTTATAATTGATTTAAAAAAAAACACAAATTTTATCACATATTTAATTATATATTAACATTATATAATTATTTATTAATTTTTATTATTCATCAAATTATTTATTTATTTAAAATATTTCATCAAATTGTTTAGTAACTATAATTTAATATCATTTTCATGTAAGGCATTCATTAATTTTCTTGAGAATTAATATAGTTTGTACCCGATGATATGAAACAGAAATAAATAAATTATTTTTTAAATAAATTTATTAAAATGCTTTAAAATCATTTTAAAACTTCTTACAAATATTCTAAACACGTATAAGAAAATATTCCCAATTTGCAACACTATCAATGAATATTTAATTTCAAGTCAACTTACTTAAAATAAATGGCACAATTTAAATTTGCTTTTTGAATATTATATTCTTGGTATATATATTATTGTTTTTCAAGAATATAATATTTACAATGAAAGTAATTTTAAAATACACTATTTTAGCAATCATTTATCATTAAATTAAATTTGATAAGAAAATGATATACAAATTTTATCTCATTTTGTATGAAATATATTATTTATGATTTAGAGAATTTGTATAATACTTAACTTTGAACTCTAAAAATGATGCTTTTTAAAAACACTTGATATATTTTATCTGATAATTTAATTTTATTTTTTAAGCATACGTTTATTCATATAAATTTTAATCCATTCAGTCAAATGATATTTTTAAGCAGATTTCAAATTCAGTTTCTGAAGTCAAAAGAATAATGTATTTATACATTACAGCTCTTTATTAATTTTACTGGTCTGTCAAACATAGTCTTATAAAAGTATTATTTTAAAGTATTTTCTACACATAATAACAAAATTAATAAATTAATAAATGAGTTATAGAAGACAAATAATTTAAACTTACATTTTAAGCATAATGTAAAGCACCTATCATGACTTATTTATTATCAGGATTCATCCAATTTGCAATTTTAAAATCAATATTTTATAAAAATTAAAATATAAAATGTAAATTTTCATTCTGAATATTTTCATTTTAATTTTCGTTATAAGTTAATACTAAAATAAATCTGTTATAAGTTAATAATTTAAATGTTGTAAGTTATTACTAAAATAAAAGATCTAAATAGAATTAACATTGAAAAAAGTTATTATGTAGAATAATGTATATACTTTGTGCAATATTTTTAATTTCAATTAAAGCACTAGGCATGATTTAAGATCCTATTATAAAAATTCCATAGTTTTCAGTAATGCAAAATTTTGTCTTATTAAAATGAACTTATATACATTACAAAGCCTTAAAAATTATTATCTTTGCCTTAGAAATCCTAAGAAAATTCATCATTACGAATGGAAATACTCAGCACGTAATTAGCTTTTCTCACAAAATATATCCATATTCTGGGAAAAAAAATCCTAATAAAACTCCTTGAAAAATTCTCAAAAATTAGTAAAAAAAATTAACTATATCTTCTCTTACATTTCTGAAAATAAACTATACTAGGTGTATAAAAATGTGGAGAGAAAATATAATGTTTCTTTTATCTAGCATAATATTGGTTAAAATACCAGTGTTCTGAAATAAATTATACTCCTCTTTAACTGACTTCATGTTTTTTTTTTTTTTTTAAATCAATAAATCGAGTCATTCCTTATGCTACATAAATAACGTATAAAATAAAATTCAAAGCCAGACTTTTATTTTATTTAAATTTAAAATATAATTTTTATATTTCATTTTGGTTTTGAAAAGAATAACTGAAATTTTTAAAATATATTCAAATTCATTAAAAGCTCATAATGCAAGTTCGAGGATAATCATCTATTTCTTCCGCGTTTTACGAAAGGAACAAACTATTTTGCATAATTAATAGCGTAGTCACTCCTTTATATGCTTAATATAGTGTCGTGAGTCTACAAGACGTATTGAGATTGATCTATCTTTATCATACATTCATAAGGAATTACCATCAATAACGTCTGCTTGCAATGTCATATTGAAAGAACCCACTTCAATATCTTACATTTCTTCAGTAAATGCGTTGAGTAGAACAACACAGGTGAATATTGAGAAAAAAAATGTATAAGTACTAATACTAAGGTTTGCTGTATCTTGGATTGACTGTATATTGCACCTTTTATCTATTCAGACAAACAAAAAGCTTGAATCATTATTTGTAACATTCATTTAAATTTCTAAGTAAAGGATTAGACTTGCATGCCGGTTCAAATATCATTTTTCAAGTGACGTATTTCTATGATCAACATAATTTATTACACATTTCAAAATAGAGTTAAACGAGTTTATAAAGGACTACCTCAAATGAAATTATTGATTTTGAAGACGCCGGTCCATTTATAATAATCAAGACGTATTCCTTTAAGTATTTACCAAAGTTATCTTAAACATTATAATATTAATTGTGTTCTTAATAAAATAATTAATGGTATCCTAAAAGAGAGAGAGAATTAAAATCGTAAGCAATCATTACATACTGTTAAAGAATTGGACAGCTTGAATCTGATTTTTTCTAGAGCAATAATTCCGAAACTTTTTTCCCATAAAACATTATAAGTTTTTATGAGTTCCCCTGCTTTAAAAATTCTACTCCGTCCAAATAATGAAAAACTTGCTTTCCTTTAGGTGATAATGAAATATAGATAACTAACTGTGACTGTATTTCTCCCCTTACTATTATATTTCACAGCTTTGAATAAACTTTAAGTATCTAAGTTTATTCAAAGCTATTATAAATATTTCTTTGCAAAATTTTCATAATTGATTTTCATATATTTATCTTATCCTCAAATAGTTTTTTTCAGCAGTTACGAACAATTTTTTCAAATATGTATAATTTACAGGCAACGTAGCACAACTAGGCACAAATACCATATTTTGAAAAAATTGGGCATCTAGTAAATTTTAATCTGTGTAGAGACTACTTTTTAAATACCCAATCATTATCTACATTAAATTAATGTGTGAGAATCTGGTAAATGTGTTTTTACTTAAAAGAATAATCAACAACAAAACTTTGAAATTAATAAATGTTTATTATTTATTAAACTCAAGATTTTAATTTAATATTGATAGTTTGTTTTAATAAATTAACAAAAAAACTTAGCAATTTTAACTTTTTGACTCGAACCATTTTGAATCGAAGACTTATTCTTAGTATTTTACTATTCTTTACTTTATAAAAATAATTTAAATATAATATAGTGACTGAATATGACAACTACTCTTACAAATATTCCTGTAGTGGATTACGGATAAACTGAACTCTTCATATTCCAATAATGGCAACCTTCAATTCTATGATGAACAAGGATTCAAACATTTAGATCTTGTTAAATTCAAAATTATTAGAAAGGTCACACAGAATTTCTTATTAGAAAGGAAGTAAGTATAATTAAAATTATTTTATATTTCTTGTCTATGTGATAAGTTACTTGGAGTTTCAAAATTACCTCTGAAAACATCTTATTTTGTAACAATATTTATATTATGGCAGACGTAATTACAAAAAATACGCCAATCTTGTCAGAAATCAACGTAATTTTTGACGATTTATAATCATCAAAAAGTTCCAATTTATTCGCATTTCTTTAGTGTTGTGTGAGTCTGTGGCTAAAGTATAATTTAAGTACTGTGTAATTGAGATTACGTATTTAATATATTTTTTATATTCTTGGAATTAGTAATTTATATTTAGATAATAAGCAGCAATTTCTTAAATTATAGTTTATTTTTAAACATACAAGCATTGTTGTAAATGATAGTAAATAAATTTATTTATACTAATTAATAGTTTACCATGCTCCAGTAATAAAAAAAATACTCTTTAGAAAAAACCCCAGGTTCTAATGCAGCTGCAGCTGAATAATGAAAAATGGTTTTTGAGCTACGGTTTTCTGCATACACGTCTGTCCAAATGGGAGCTTTCCTGGTTTTTTCTGTTGTAATATGTGAAAATATCTGCAATATATGAAGATAATCCCAGAGCTAAAGAACTCAGTTAATGTTTTCCAGCCTTACAATTTAAGCAATCCTTTCTCAACAATTTTAAAGATTTGTGTGCTCGAAAATCCCTTTCACAATTACAAATAAAACTATATTAAAATTTGTTAATTTTTATGTAAATTTTGTGTTAACATTACTTTTTAATATATTATTTGTTAAGTTTAAAAAAAAATGAATTTTGCATTAAATAAGTGTTTCAGAACGTTTTAGAAATTCTCACAATTATCTAAGGATTTTAAGCGAAATACATATTAAGATCTAACTAGTGAGATTTATCTAGACAATATCGATCTGAACTAAATGATCTTCTGTACTCACTCAGCCAAATATCAGTCAATATATCTTGTCTCCGGAACAAGTTGTTTAAGAGCTGCACCATTTCATCTCGATTATATTTGCATCAAATATCTTAACGCTCTGCTGCGTCATTTAATAGCAAGGACAAGTACTGTATATATTTTGTAATATGAGGTAAAATGTTAGGCAGGACATATTAGATTAGTTACATTTTAATTCCATATAATTTATTAAAAATTAAGTTACAAAGCTACATTTGACATGAAAATGCATAGTTGAATTTGCTCATATTTTGAGATTACATATTTTCATAAGGTAATGGAAAAATACATATTTTAGAAATTTCTCAATAGAAATTGTATTGAAGTTAAAATAAATTTCTGATTTTACATGTTTTTTCCTCAAATGTCTCTCTGTACTAATTTGTAAATATGTCTAAAAATCACATTTTTTTTTAAATAAATAATGTGCTAATTTGAAAAATTCAAACATTTGGGAGAATTTAATCGATCAGTAAGATAATAATGCGCAGAATCGAGAAATCTACTGAACATCTAGAATAATAATTTTTTATGTATTTTCTAATAATGTAGATTAAAATTTTCATTTTAAGTGCTATTTGAAAAGTAATTTTTAATACCATAAGTTGTGCACCCCGAAACACAACCAAATTATTCCTTTATGTAGACGCGTCTGCAATGGCCATTAAAAAAACATTTTCAATCCTCACATGATGATAAATGAAATTTTACTTTATAGCTTTGTATTTCTTTCTGTGGAAATTATCTTATAATTTCTTTTTGTCTAGACTTCAATGCAAATGTTCCTGTACCTTCATACAAAAGTTTATTATGAATAAAAAACAATTGTCACACAATATTTAATTTTTTTCGTCTGAAACTCAAAAAAGCTAATATGGTAGCATAATTAGTAAATAAAGGTAATGATAGAGGTAGCAGTTTTAGTGCCTTTATTGTTGCCACTCATAAAATAATTGCAATATATTTAGTTTGAACATTTTTAAAGGTACTCGTTAAACAAGCTTTGAAGAAATAATTTATTTAATAAGTAATAACAGGTTACAAACTGACTTAAATTTAACACCATTACTTTATTATACTTTGCGGTGGAAAAATAAAATTATACAATTATTATAAAATTTATACTCTAATGCGGTTTTGTAAGTACAAAAGAAGGCAAGGCTTATTTAAGAATGAACATAATAAAATCTATGAAATATTTGCTTGAGCGTTTGTAAAAAATTATGAATTAACAATAGATATTGGAAACCTTGGATTTAAAAGATTTTGATTCCTTGATACTGTTGGTATTTTTACAGAGCACAATAAATCATTGAATTTGCTTCATTCATGTTTTTAAATTATTTTTAGCAAATGATATTGTCTTTCCTACGTCAATACTAATAAAAATAACTCTTAGAAAAACTTAAACAATGCTTTTAATGAAAGATGTAAAATGAAACTATATTTTTATAAAGTAAAATGAATTTATTAGTTGGATACATCAATAGATATTTGATTATTAATTTTTCCTTTTACTTAATATTCACTTTCTATTACTAAGAATTTTTAATGCCATAAAAGTTTTCTTTTTTTCGGTAAGTACAATTTTTTTTTATATTTAAGTTAGCTCACAGGTAATGTTTTCACTGAAAAATGCACTGTTTACAAATTTGGATTCCTGAATACTTTGATGCTTTTTAATAAAAAGTATATTCAATTAATTAAATAAATTTGTCTATAAATATCAGATAAATTATTATGCACTTTATGATGATTTTGTGAACTAGATTATCCATTAATTATAATCAGCATTTTAGACACTACAATACTCCTTATAACACCAATACTATTTATAATAGATGGAACCATTATTATTTGCTTCCATGTGTTATAACTAGAAAATCATTAAGTAGAGTACCACAAGCAACATATGATTGTAATTACAGAAGGGAAAGTTAACATTCACAAGGAATTTTTCTAAAGTATAACTTAAATAGTAAATATTAAAAACAAAGTTTCATGAGAATTATTTCAGATTTGAGATTACAAAAGACACATTTATCACATTAGCTGTTAACATGATTCGTACTATTTCAAAATAAAATTTAAATTTTCGCATTAGGTGTATTTTTTGTTTTCTCACTTTTATATCAACCACATGTAAATTTAAATAATTTGCTTCTCTTTTATGTGCCAGGCAAATGATGCAATTTTTTAGCTTTTAGATTATAAGTTGATAATTTCGATTTTCAAGAGGTGCATTTTAAATATCAGATAAAAATAATATATGAGTAATTAAATGAGTTATATTTGTATATATAATTTTTAAAAATATCTAAATATTTTTATAATGTTACAAATATCATACGCATATAAAAGTAACAAAAAAATTACTTATTAATTATTTAATAATTTCTATACAAATGAAAATATAAATAAGGAAAAAAAGAAGAACATCAATAATCGATAAGAATTTTTTGCACCTTCTTATGCTTATAGCAAGTAGTTATGCACGAAAGAAATAAAAAAAATCATTTAATTAAGTATATAACAAAACATATGTCGCAAATTTAGAATTTTTTTACTTATTAATTTATATAATATAATTTTAATAATATTGGCCCTTATAGATGCTATACTTGGAAGAAATACCAATAACGAATTTATATTTATTTGATAAATACATTGAATTAGAAATATCTATAATTAAGTTTTCAAGATATTTGAAAGAAAACATTTCAGAAATCATTGCTTAGTAAAACATACTCTGATAACAATAATTATACAATACGCCTTGGCATTGAATAAAACAGATATTGGTTGTATTACATAGGTAACCGCTTCAGTAAGCTGGTTGCGTATTGTGATGAGCCATTCTCTCAGAAACTATTGTCTGTGATTAGGAAAGTAAATTACGTGCTCGTAAGCGCTGCACCCAAAATATTTCTGTATTAAGAAATGTCTGTAGGAACGAAGCCTAACATTTCTCTGGACTCCGATAATCGTAAGATATTCGAATATTTAAGACCTGCTCTTCAAAATGTTAATAAAGCTCACGAGGGGTAACCACCAGCACTCCAAAGTTACAGTGAGGGTTTAGTAGAGTGATGCTGAATACTTGCTGGCATTGTGCAATTTCTACGATGCAGCCAAACCGGATAATGAAGATACCATTATGGTGCTATGAACAGATACGGATTTGTTTGAAAACATGGTGTCATATCATTCCTGCATCCAAACTCATCCGTGATCACATCATTGATGACGTTCCCAGCTTCAAAGTGATATTAAGGAACGTCGAAAATGTATAGACGAGATGACAGTCTATGCTTTTAAACGTGTCATTGAACTGTTCATGCAGATTCTCGTTACGATTTCATTTCTTGACTCAATAGTTGGGTTGTTGTTGCACTAAAGCCATGCGGCTAACATATCTGTCTCCTCAATTGTTAGTGATAGCTTACCTGGGAGATTTAGCACAATGTTCTATATATCATAGTCATCGTAGTCATAGAGCTATCGATATATATTGTTGCACTAAAGCCATGTGGCTAACATATCTGTCTCCTCAATTTTCAGTGAAAGCTAACCTGTGAGATTTAGCACAATGTTTTATATATCATAGTCATCGTAGTCATAGAGCTACCGCTACATCCTATACACATTCGTGGGATCTCCACCGTTGTGAATAGCAATACTGTGATACACTGAATCGTAATCCTGATGAGGTTCAGATCAACCTCTATTAAAATTAGTAAATTGCTGGTAAGAATTTATTGTCTTATTTGAAGGCCTTAGGATAACTTTTCACCTGGCATAAACTTTGAATTTATAAATAAGAAACTTTATGTACAGTTTCTTCTTTTAAACATATTGTAATTAATAATAACAATGGCTATTTTACATGAATGCGTTGAAAAATAATAATTAGCATGTAAAAATGTAAACAGTGTTCACATGTATAGCGTATTACATTTTTTCTGTAATAACGTAATAACCGGTACTGTATTTATGAAAATAGACTTTTGATACACTCATTACTTTTTCAATACAAATTTAAACTAGTATAAATTAAATAATACAAAAAATATATAAAAGAAACATTAAGAAACACGAACAACTTTTATCAATAAATGAAAACCTTTATGTAAGGTTATAGAGATGAAAGGAGAAAATGATTTACTTAATAAAATTTCTTAAAAATTTCTTCGAATCCTTTTTTACAAAAGCTAAAAATTATTTCAATAGTTATATCACAAAATGTTTTTAAGAAATAAAACCTACGTTGGTTTATTTTCTTTGAATATTCTTAATAGTAAATGAAATCAAAGCATTAAAACAAAATCTTTACATACATAATTACGTTTCGAAAAAAAATTATTTTAAAAGTTAATGAGTTTTCTTTACTTATAAGTGTAGGTTTCAAAACTGTAAAGCTTTATGAAAGAAATTGCAATTACTTTGAAGTGTTAATTCAACAATATAATAGAATCCTGGTAATTTTTATTATTCATATGAATTTTGCTTTAATTCAGTACATATAAATTATATGGCAAAAAAAAAATAAATAACAAATGATTTTTAAGAGACGTATGGTAAATTATGAGTTTAAAATAAAAAAAAAAAGTCTTCAAGTAAAATGCAAAATATGCGAGTAATTTCCATTAGATCAACATGGTCTTTTTTCATATTTTAAATAGCGAAGTATATTTACCTTTAAAACAAATAAAGTCAATATGTTTTTATTCAATGAATAAAACATGCTTAGTTATTATTCTCTCTCGCTCAAAAAAATATAATAATTAATCTAAACTGTTAGCAAACAGTTTTACGTTAAATATTGTTTAATTTACGGAAAAGTTATAAAAATCCAGAATGCAAATAAGAAAGGAATTAAGATAAATCCATAGTTTATTAAACATTGTGTGATTGCAAATTATTTATATATGCATATATAAAAGTGAGACAGAATGAGGAAAAAAGATTAAAAAAAATATATTTTTTGAGAATTACTTAATGTGTGTAAACATTATATTAGCGCATAATAGTTAATATTAATATTTGAATATTTATAAAATATTCTGGGATGCACGTTTTATTAGGTTTCTAAAATTTAAGAACATTTTCATGTGGTTCAGAATCCAAAAATATTGGACAAAAACATTTGCCTATTCTTTAGATGGCAATAATTTTAATCATATCAAATTTAATATAAAAAATTTAACAGGTTATAAAAAAAACATATTTTAAGATTTATCCTAAAACATTTCTCCTATCCACCATAAAATTGAATCTTCCACAAATAAATGTTTGTTCTCATGTCCATGATAAGGCTTCAGTTAAATCAGTAATAGTGGTATCATTTTAAGCGACTATGGTGTAGATGTAGTTTTATTCTAGTCATTTGATTGTGATTGTCTCATTCTTTAAAATGGTTCCTCAGAAAATTGTACAGTAAGGAAGCGCAATTCCGCTTGAGCAAAGAACAAGATGACTGTCCTCCAAAAATTTAATCCTGTGTAGTAACTCAGGTATCTAATACTGAAATCATAACTATAAATAAAAGACATCTTGATGCATTTCATAAATTGTATAGTTTAACATTTGTAAAGCAGGATGATAAAGAGTTAGCTTGTAATTAAAAAAAAGCTTAATCTCTGTATTGTTCCTTAAAATCTAGAGTAGCGATATATATATATATATATATATATATATATATATACATACTTAATTATAATTTAACGTTTTGGAAAATATTCATATCGACAGGGCAAAACAACTAATTAATATTCCAGTACAAAAATAGAACAAAATATCCAAAAACAGTTTTTTTTTTTTTTTTTTTTTTTTTGTCAGATAAAAATGAAAAAGTTTTTACAGTTGAGGAATTTTAAATTCTACAAATCTGGGAACATGTTTATGCTTATACAAAGAAACATGAAGCAATCTTGTTCTCTGTAAATAAATATATGTCTATTAATGTTTTAATGTAAACAAGAATTTTCAAATCACTAAATCAAAATCTCATCTAAACAATTAAAATGAAAAAA
>JAPDSC010127626.1:0-17700 GCA_026290005.1 Latrodectus geometricus
CCGCTGTTTGTTGTAGTTGCAATAAACGTATGATTTCGTTTATAATTGTTTGTGATGTTGTGGGGAGATTTTGCATATTATGAAAAATGTGAACTGCAGCTTCTCTGAAAAAATAGACTCATTTGTTACCAAATGAGTCTATTTTTTCAATGCTTTACAAATATTTAATAACATTTAGGAAGATCAAATTGGAAATTTCATCAAGACATTGCGCCATGTCATGCTAAAAGTAGGTTTTCGAAAGAAAGAATTAAGCTCATAATTTGTCAATCCGTAGTCCAGGCTTTAATTCATAAAAATTTGAGGGTCATTTAGTTCGACAGTTGTATTCAAATAATTGACAATATGATTCTAAAATAATTTAAAAGTGATTATCATGCATAAATAGGATACAGTTTTTAAAACTTTACTCTCAAACCTGAGGAAAAATCATGTATCTGATGTTGTCTGGAAAATGGTGGATCCATACCTTTTTAGTTTCGTAAATAAACATTGATTTAAGTAGGGGTTTTATAATTTTGTAACAGATTACCGAATGAAAAAAAAATTTACTGATAAAATATTTAGTATATATATATATATATATATAGTTTATTTGCATCAACTTCATTTAATGAAAAAATTTATATTATTTATGACAAAAAACCAGAAAAAAACCACCGTGGTTTTATAATTTTTTAGAACAGTATTTTTGTAAAATATAATACTTTTGTAAATACTATAAAACAAAATATAAATAATTAGTTCTATTTGTCCCCCTATTTTTTCTACATTGATGGACTGAGAATGGCTAAATTTGGCAGGGAACAGAGTTTGTATCAGGTCTCCGGCTAACTTGAGACATAGACTATGTTCAAATACAAATAATTGATTGCAATGTTTCTAATGAATTGAAGTTTTCCTTAAATTTTATTTGTCAGTGAAATGTAAATTTGCTTAAATCACAATCTAAGTACTTTAAACGAGGCAAAATTTCTCCCGATTTCTGTTCGCTTCAGGAAATAAGACGTGTCGTTCATTTTTTAAAAATTATCATCTATGCCTAAGTGGAGGAAGAAGGAAAAATTTTTTGTACATTATTAAATTCCTTCTTTTTCTAAATTCCCATTGTATGGTTGATTTAAAAAAAAATAAAGTTATTTACATTTCTTGCCCTTTTATTTATTTAAAAAGTATTGTTTTCAACCATTGCAGTTGAATAGTTTGTTGTTTTCCCAGTATGCCTCCGATTGGAAATGCATTGAAAAAAAAATCTGATAAAGGAGTTCCCCAAGTTTACTTAATAACTTCGTAAAGGAAAGGAATTTTTCAACTGTTTCAAACCTCATTCAATTAATTTAGTATTTAATAACTTCGTAAAGGAAAGGAATTTTTCAACTGTTCCAAACCATTCGAGTAATTTTTAGTTCATCTGTATTCGAGGCCACTTTTCATGGGATAATATTGAGTGCTGAACAAAACTAAATAAATTAGGAATATCGTAAAAATTACGTCATTATTTTTTTAAATCGTAATTTTTCATCGAAAGTTAAATATAAATTTTCAAGTGGAAATTACATCCCACTAATGTACATATAGAACTGCATATCTTTATCAAAATCTGTTTATTGATCAAAATATACTTTATTGTATTATTTATTACAATGAGAAGTTTTCCCAAACAGATTTTGGAAACTTGAATTCTTTTCAACCGATAAGCTCTGAAATGTTACAGATTATCTTCATTTCCTTATTGTTTCAAATATTTAAAAAGAAATAAAAGTCGGTTGGAGAAGAATCCGAGATAATGATGGTTACTGCATAGTTTGATATATTTATCTTGTAATTGCTGTGTTCCATATATCCAGTGAATGATTTGGTTTGGTTTGTTTGTTTGTCGCTCAACGTCTATTTTGAACACGAGAGCTAATGAGACTAAGATCTATGACTTAATGTAGATTCCCAACCACTACAAGCATCAAGCATAATGTGGGATTCGAATCCATGAATTATTGAACCGAGAGAGAGTGCCAATTATTCAATTACCAGCTTGGCAATATATGTTTTTGAGCATTACCGTGGAACAGTATTGTGTCATGTTGACCAACCAGTGATTCTGCATAGTTTTGAATCTTTCACGTATTTCATCTATCTTCTGTCAATATTTTTGAGTTGTAACTCTCTCATCCTCTCGTAAGAAGGAAAAATGAGTTATACCAATCACCTTCGCCTAAACCATTTTTTCATTATCTTTTCAGAAAGCTGTGCCAATATCGGGACCTGGTAAACTATGACTCTGATAACATATTTCGTATAGGAAATTGGATCCATTCCCATCAATACTTTCAGTGTATAATTTTTTTATAGACGTTTCGGGGAGATTGCGGTGGATTGGTTGGGAAGGGTGTTGTTCTCATCACCGGAAGGGGATGAATTCAAATCCCGGCTGAAACTAAGATCCAACATACTCACTAAAGGCAGCTGGAGAATGTCAAGTAAGTCTAAATCGCAATGTCCTTCTAGTGAAATGATACCTCTGGGGCTGGCAGATCAAGTATTGGGGCATTTTTGACTGATCCCTGCACCTAAATCAGAAAGATATCCAAATTTCCTCCGAAACTTACACGTAAAAACCAGAGAGCCCAAATGTGGCATATACAGAGAAGTACTTAAATACATCTTGGGTACGTCTTTATTTCGTAAAGTCCTCAATGCAACTCTTTTCGATCATTAACGGTATTTACCCCAAATGCTTTTGTAACACTTGTTACTTTTCAGATATTAGAGGTAAGTTTATATCTGTATGAAAAGTAAACGTATATCGATTAAATTCATATACGAAACCGGGAAAAAAAATGGAAACGTTTGAGAAAATCTTCCTTCCTTTGTTCCACAGTATGCAGAATCGAACTAAGAAATTTCTATTCCGAAAACACGGTTTTATTCACTAGGCTATAATGATTCCTTATTGAATCATAATATCTCACAATGGGTATCCGAAACTTTTGTCGGGCGTTTGAACATCAATTATGTATATCTTTTTGGGAATACTTAAAGGATTGTGAGTTATATTTACATGTCGCAATATACAGAACTTGGAAGTTTTCCAAGCACTTACCCCCGAAAGAACTGTATGCAGAAATTAGACGCGCAACACCTATCTCTCGTTGTTTAACTGCGTCTGGGATCGATCCTGATATCTGCCACTTCGAAGTGTGAGGTACGTTCCATGGTATTAATTCCTCTGCACTAAATTAGAAATGATAAAGATTTCGACCAATAATGATTTCTGTCTGAGTGAACAATACTTAAAGACTCTTCTTCTGTCTTTCACCAATAAATAAAAAAATCAATTTGATTGTTGTATATGGCGAAAACTGTAACCGTATCCATCATTAGTTATTCTTCAACAAACAGCAATATTTGAACTAAACATTTCATTTAGAGAGTTGTTCGCAATTAATTTTTTATTCGGTCTGGAGGATCAGATGATGATCGAAAACAATAGATGATGTTTAACAAGTTGGCGAAATAATGCAAAACTTGGCGATTAAAAAAGTTGATGATATAATTTTTAGACAAAGTTTCTGCATTAAGCATTCTACGCAGAAGTTAAAAGAATTGTAAATGTAAATATTTTGCCTCATAACTATCCATAAATTTTACCTATTAACTATATAAGAAACTTACTGGCGAAACGCCAGAAGAAAAATCAACGTAACTTGTACATAAAATAAACTTTAATAAATATAATTCATTTATAATTTTATAAAATGTGTTCATATAACTTATTTTCATTTATATAGGTAACAAATCTTGACCACATACATGACATTTTGGATTATAGACCAAACGTTTCTTTAGATATTAAAAATTGATCATTATAGATCATATCTTCTCTGAGATTAAAAGAGATTCATCTCTAGAAATCAAATCAATATTATCACAAACTTAGATTACTATTAAATCTTCCATTACAAAAGAATTTTAAAAAATCAAATTTTTTACTAGATAACAATATTTAGAAACCAAATCAATTGTCTATTAAAAGAGATTGAGCTTTAAAAATAAAATCAGTCAGATTTGAGATTGAAGTTTAAAGATCAGATCAAAATTACTTTTGATACCAAATGATATTAGTTTTTACACAAATCAAGTCGCGTCGCCTTTGAAATTAAAAGGGATTGATCTTTAGAGATCAAATTGATTATGAGATAAAAGGTCAAAAGAGATTAACCGTTTGAGATCAAATTATCTTTGAAACCGAAAGAGGTGAAATGAGATCAAAAGAAAGGAATCTTTATAATCAATCAAAGTTATATTTGAGAAATATTAAAGAAATTTGTGGTCTTTTAGCATTAAATTGTTTTTGAGATCAAAAGATATTAATCCTTTGTCATAAAATTACCTTTTAGATAAAAAGAGATTGATCCTTATAAGTGAAATCATTTTTAAGGAACAAATCCTTTCTAAGATCAAAAGAGATGAATCTTTATAGATAAAGCCATCATTGAGAGGAAAATCAAAATTGATCTTTAAGGATGAAGTCATTTTTGAGAACAAAAACAAACTTTTAATGATTAAATAATTTTTAGATCGAAAGAATTAATGTTTAGAAATCAAATGATTTTCCAGAAACTTTCAGAAATGAGATTCTTGCTAGGAAAATTTCAGTCTGCCGTAACTTGTTGAAAACGAGTACCATTACGATTGTTGACACCACAGTCGATTATTTCCTTTTAAAAAGAATTCTCTGAAATTTACGATTGTTCTAACGAAATTGCTACTTTACTTTTTTAACGACATAATCACACATACTCGGTAGGAACGCATTCGTGAGAGAATCATTAAAGCATTCAGCGCCCTCTATTGACCACTTGAGTAGCAGAAAGCAAAGCATGAATGAGTCAGAAAACGAATGTTTTTTCGACCATGAAAAACCGCAAGCGATAATTCCTGTAATCCCTTCATCAAAATTCAGAAGACATAGTCTAAATGATAAATAGATGATAAGTTAAATAAAAACTGGAAATGACTTCGCCAAACCACTGAAATTTGCATTTTAAAGAATTTTTTATGTCATAACCTTCATTATAACATCTGACAACGGAAATATTTTCTGCATAATTTTTATCTCTAATTTATATTCGTTTTTGTTTTCGCTTCATATTTATCTATTTACTTTTCACTTACAAGTCTTAATAAAACAAATCACTCAACATGTTATGCAAAAATTTCAGATTATTTTGATTTCTAAAATAAAATAAGATTATATATATATATATATATATATATATATATATATATATATATATATATATATATCCCTCAACGAAATTTTATTCCTTTTTACAATTTACTTTTTACGTCGTGGATAAAGCCGAAAAGCTGTTGTAAAACTTTTCTAATATCTATCACAATTATTATCTTTCAAACTTTTCAACGTTAGCAATATTTACGAGTACCAAAAGAAGAAGCTAAGAAAACCCCCAAGCACTCACCTCAACAGATGTATATGCTAATAGAATAAACGCAATGTCCTTCGTCCGTTGTTCAAAAGTAGCTGGAATCGTACTCGTAATCTGCTACTCCCGAAAACCACAGCCTCACCAACAAACCCAATGGTCCGTTCCCCCCCTTTCAGGATACATTTTAAAGCTAGGTATCCATAAGCTTAATACATCCAAAAACTAAATTCCGTAATATTTTATTGAGCAGTTTTTTAGCCTAATAAATTTTTACACAAAATAAAGTTCAGAACGCCCATGAAAGGCTGAGCCTTAACGTACGTTCAGTTGCCCTTGCTGATTTCTTTAAGAAATATCAAAATAAAATTTTCTTACTTGTTTTAACATTTAGTTTTATTTTTCAATAAAAATTATAAAGTTTTGCAATTTTATTTTAAATTTACTTTATGCAAATATAAATTTTATATTTTTATTCATAACGATGTTTACTCAAATTTTTAAAAATGTCTAATTTTTAAACCATTTCTTTGTCCGGTATCCATGTTTCATGATAGTTTTATTATCATTCATTCAATAGTTTTCAATAAAAAGGACACATATTTTATACATATATTTATATAAAAATAATATACTTAAAAGTTTAACGATATATTTTTGGTATAATCACAATACAAGAAAAAGCAGTCATTGATTTAAAATTTTAAAGTTAAAATTTTTTTAAATTATAATTTTTTTTAAAAAATATTGTGTGTTAAGGAATTTTTATTTAATAAGAGAAAATACTGATACATTAATAAATATTAAAGCATAATTAATAATTGACAAATGTTTAATTATATCAATATGAAAATATGAAAAAAAACAGGTCAATTTTCGTTTTTAATTATTCTTTGCTTATTGGTCAAAACAACTACAAAAAAGTGAACTCTTAAACACTGTAAACATCCATGCCCAAGGTAGGGATTGGATCCACGAACTGTTGAATGGAAGGCCTAAGCGTTACCCATTCGACTGCCATCTCAGCCATTTCAATTGAGAGTCATATATCGATTTTTACAAAGGTCTGAATTTTAATCGATTAAATCATCGATTCTACTTATCAAGAAATTTTGTCTAATGGTAGGATCAAGTTCATCTAAGTATAGTCGCCTGGGTTTGATTTCAGTAATTGTAGAACAAAAGGATACGTGTATAGCATTTTTTTTTGTATCCACATAAGCTAAGAGGTGCTTTGCCCCCCCCCCCCTTCCAGTAAAAAATTAGAAATTTTTTGCATGGTTCTACTTCATGCATACATGACTGTTAGGATGAGTGCTTGAGAGATTTCTGGGTTTCCTCCTTTGCAATACGTGGTTATATCCTATTATGTATGACTGATTTCTCTTGCTATTTTTAAATGCATTAAACAATATTCTATGATAAATTTGTCACAGAATACTTAATATGATTTTTTTTTTAACAAAATAAATTGAAAAAAATTGGGGAAATTTTTTTTCAAAATTAAGGAAATTAGGAATGGATTTAATAAAATTAGGGAAATTTTTTGTAAAATCATCATTTCTTCTTTAAATTAATTATAGATTTATAAATGAAAAACTAACTCTATTTAAATTATTTTAGCATTTTTATCCGCTGAACCAAAAGAATGACATAAAAAATTGAAATGGACATGGAATATATTCAGATTCTCGCCTTTTTTTATTATCTGAGAGTTCCTAAATATAAACAGCTGTATTCTGACGTGGATTCTTATAATTTTGGCTCTCTCCTCCCCTCCTTGTTTGTTTGAGTTCCGGTTTATACGGCAGGACTTGTTTGATCACAGAGGAATTCAAATCCATTTTATGCAACATGTTCGTTATTTTTCTGCGATCGAACTGCGACCGTAACTGTGGAATCGTGCTGAGCTTTATATTATCCAATAAAAATGACGTCTTGGGGTGCAGTAGGATTTCGTGTGTTACCTGCACCTGATTAAACCAACCACTGAACGAACGTGACTTGTAGGGAGGGGGGAAGTGAAATTAGTTTGTTCGTCTGATCCTTGGTTCTAAGAATTACACTTGGAAAGGGATTATTGCAAAATTTTTAAGTCGAAAACCGGGAAAATGATTTTATTGACTTCCTTTTAAAAATACAATTAAAAAAACATCTTTCATCAGTGATTCTCAACATTTTTTTTTTTTTTTTTTTTTTTTTGTCGCGGCACATTTTTAACGATTTTAATATTTGGCAATACACAAAGAAAAAGTTTAGAAGTTGTTTACTTACCTATAAAGCACTATGTAAAATAGATTACGATAATAATTTTGATTGTAAAATAAAATAATATAATGTGTACTACAAAAAAAAAAAAAAAAAAAAAAAAAAAACAGTACGTTTATGAAGGGATTCATTAAAATGTAATAACAATTATAGTTTTCAGAAGAAATTTGAGCTTGATGTTTTGGGATCCTTTCATTTATATTGGCTCGTAAAAATGACACAATGCTACTCTCATATCGTCTTCTACATTGAACAGTCTTGATTTTGTTTTTTCATTTTTATGTTGGTTTATACTGAAAATCAGAATTCACACGAATAAGATGCAGAAAATTGCAATGGTAGATATTGGGAACACTTGAAATTTCTTTACGTGAGGCAAATATTTCACTTTATGAAAAGTCACAATTATCGAACATAAAAACAGTTAAAAATATGGTTCGTAACTGTAAAAACAAGTTTTCTTTTTCGGTGAATTTTACTTGATTTTAACAAGCTTTACTCATAATAGAAAAGGCATTATAATTTTTATGTACATTTCTAAAATGTGCGGCACACTCAAGAATTAGACGACACAGTTGTTGAGAATTACTGCCTTACAATTATAAGACAAGAATGACAATATTCGTTTCGTTAACAAGTGGAAATATATTTTCCTTGATTAAATATACGTCATTGGACTTGGAGCATGCGCAACAAGACAATGAGGTCAAGATCTCCAGAAAATTGAGATCCTACACTTTTAAATTATTAAAGAAACGAAAACAAGAAGAAATTATTTTTTGTTTTTCTTGTGCTCACAAACTATTCAAACAATTTATAAGTAAAATGTATTTTTAACAGAAAAGAGAGAAAAGGCTTTACGTGATACAGATTAATGGCTCCAGGTAAAAGTCCGAGATCTTTAGATATCAGGCAGATCCTAAAAAAATTACCTTTTTCATTGCAATTAGTAATTACCTTTTTCATTGCAATAGTATCATTAATATAGTAAATTTTGTGAATAAATAATTTCTTTATCCTTCTATTGCAAGTAATACAACGATAAGGACCTCCATCCGAAAATGTTCTGTTCTGATATCTAAGGCCACAATGTCTTTAAAAATTAAGAATTCTGGAAACTAAATTATCATTATCTTTTTATTTCAATCAGTAATTTTTTTGAATAATTTCTTTTACAATAGAAGGAAATCGGCTAACTAGCAAAATATGTTCTTACATTTAAGATCCAAAGATTTCAGAAATTCGAAGTTCCCAAGACAAAAATTATCTTTTTATTGAATTTAGCAATTTTTTAAAAATAATTTCTTTCGTAATTGAAGTACATAAAGAGGCTTCACTTGAAACTGTTTTGTTCTAATATATTAGGTTGGGGAAAAAGTTATCCATTATTTTTTCGGTAGACGTCTGTAGTGATCGCTATCTAGTGAGGTATCTATCAAACAATTTCAAATTTATGCTCATTGGAAAGGTAACATTTGACACTAAAATATTCTCTTGCGGTTTTTTGTTTGATTCATTCAGTTATGAGTACAAGGTTTTAAAAATAGAAGACAACAAACAGAAAATTCGATACATTTTAGTTTTTCTTTTATAATGGCGAAAATGCTAACCAGGTGACTAAAATTGTGAAAGGTGCTTATCGTCCTATATATGACTGTAACAACCAGTTACGCACAATTTTGGTTTCTTCGATTCCGTTTGGGTATTTGGATGCTAAAGATGCACCTCGCATGGATACAGCATCGTCGAGAATGTATATAAAATATCAAAAATTATCATACTTGACAGCATATCAGCAGTTGTAGCTTTGCACAAGACCTAAAAATCTACATGAAAACTGTATTAAACCTTTTTACAAAGCGAATCTGAAAGAAGTTACAAAAAGTTCACGTAAAAATAATGGATTTCTTTTTCCCCAACCTAATATAAGGCCACGAAGTCATTTAAGATTAGAAATTCTCAAAACTAAATTATCATTATCTTTTTATTTCGATTAATAAGTTTTTGAATTATTTCTATCGCAATAGAAGGATAAATTAGCTAACTAGAAAAATGATCTGGTCTTGTATTTAAGGCCTCAAAGACTTCAAAAATTTGGATTTCAAAAATTAAAATTATCATTAACTTTTTATCGAATTTAGTGATTTTTTTAATAAATGATTTATTTTGTAATTCAAAGATAAAGGGGCTCCATCCGAAACTGTTGTGTCTGATGTCTAAGACCACGAAGTCCTTTAGAAATTAGGACTTAGTTTCTCAAAACAAAATTATCATTACCTTATTCCAATTAGTAAATTTTTTGTAATACAGGAGTTATAGAACTCCGATGAAAATTGTTCTGTGCTGACAATTGAGGCAATAACCAAGGCCGTATAATTTTTCGGGTTTCCTCCCTTGCCACGTGTGTATATGACCCACTCTCTATAAAATGCCCTCATGGAAGGCAAATTACGCAGCGGGCATTGAAATGCCTAATAGCAGCTTTAGGCATTTGTCATTATTCAATGTGACAGTCCAATAATTCTGCTCTATCTTTAATGCTAAAAAATTGAATTTAATAATTAATTTTATTAATTTTTCTTTTAAATTAAATTGAATTTATTAATTTTTCAATCGCACCTGTGTGGTAACCGGATGTGAAAGAATATTTCCATTGCTGCTCATGCATGTCGTAGAAGAGAACTAAAATGGGTGGGGTACCCTGCCCCTAGAGATCATATCAGGGGACCGGCTCTGCAAGTGGGATTTGAGCTTGGGGATGTTAGTTCAGAAATTCTCTTGAGCTCTTATACAGAAATTCCAAGTAGTTACCCATCTACTCAGCCAAATTGTCTGAGTAGATGGAACCAACTCAGACAATTTGGCAAGACATTGTTGGTACACGGAATAAACGAATTCCTTATTAATTTCATAAGAAGAAGAAGACGAAAAAGACCACCAATCAGGTGGCAGAAAGGGATTTTAATCTGATAAGTACAGGAATCTGAAGGAGCCTCGTGATGGATAGCACTAGATAGCAACAACTATTAGGGACTGTAACAGGTTGTAGTGCCTTAGAAGTAGAAGAAAAAAAAATTATCAATCTAAGAGATTTATAGACTCACAGATTCGGTTTATTTTTTTACTTCTTCCCCGTGTTTACATACTTTCATAAACATAATTTGCTGGATGAAGGCTCCAACTTTCAATACCTTGATACAGTGAAAATATTTGCAAATTGGGGGTGGGGGTGGGGGTGGAAGACATTTATGTAGCTTCGTTCAAAATCTTGTTTTGCATCAAATGAAGTCTCAAGAATAGATTAATTGTTGTTGTTGTCGTCATGTGCCAGCCAGGCTGGCAATATGGGGTGCGCTGCTCCACTTTTCCAACTGAACCATATATGGTGTGGAGTCCGACTTCCTCAGTACACACATGCCATAGTTACCCGTTTATAGGGTAGGCAACCATTCACACACAGAGAAAGGACAAAGACAAGAAAGAGAGAGAAAGAAAGTACATCCATGCCCGAGCCAGAATTCGAACACAGGTCCCACCCATCTGTAGTCAGGTACCCTAACCACTAGACAGGTTGGGCGGCAATAGATTAATTAAAACCATAAATTAAATGAACTAAGGAACGCTTGGAAAATCTTTTTAGTTATGAAATCATAAAATAATGAAGTCAGGATTTTGCCAATTTTTTTTCAATTCATTTCCCATGGGTGGGCGTTTTAGAGAAAAAGTGAAAGCACACACATTTTCTACAGTAGGTAAAAACAAACCTTTTAAGAAATTTGACAAAAAATAACCAACATTATTTTTTTAAAAAATAATAGAAAAAAAGGATCTATCATACATATTTTTCTCCGCCTCTAATTTTAAAAAGGAAAAGAACCAAATAAAGATGACAATTTCAAAAAAACAGAAAAGAACCACAAGTTTTCGTTCTTCAAGCGAGAAGTCCGGGAATTGCACTACATCATTTAAATTATTTACATCACGTGACAAGCAAATATACAATGCCTTCAAATCAGCGTGAATGACGGCCTAAATGAATGACAAAAACTGTCATCAAAATATCGTAGTGAAACAGATTTAATTTTAAATTATCCAGAGACATAAATTTCTGCACGGCCGTTATGAGTTTAATCGCGTACAAAGATTCCACTGGGAAAATAAGGATTTTATTCATAGGTCTTATTAATGAAAGTTATAAAATAATAAATAAATAGTTGTTATATAATGTAATGAATAATCAATTTATTTTAATTGGTTCGGGCTCATCATGCCCTAGTGATAGGACAGCATTCTTCGGAGCATAAGGCCATGAGATCGATACTAGCCATTGTTGAATAATAGGAGATGGACGTTGCGTTTCTGCCTTCTGAATGCACATTTGTCGGGTGGGTGCTTGGGAGTTTTCCGATTTTTCTCCCGTGCGACTCAAAAACACGGCCTACTACTAAAGAGAGTCCACTTGGAATGCAATTACGGCGTTACCGTTAGAATATCTTAAAACAGTTTTAGACACTCCACAGGGTGCAGTCCAAATCGGTTTGCACTATTTGAGCTCACATTATTGATGCCTTTCAGCGGACAGGCCTACAGCAGAAGACCATAATCTGCGTGCTTTTTTCCAGAAGGAGATTTCATTACAGACCATACTCATGCGTTGTTCAGAAGGACAAACCGGTAAATTTAAACTAGACAATAAATATTTAATAACATTAAAAAATTAACAACTTTAAAAAATTAAATTCTTTTATACAATAATACCAACTTTATGAGTTTTCGAATGATAGAGTTTGATCCTAATTATACATAAAACATTTTTTCTTATAATATGTTATACAATAATGTGATATGATATAATGTATTTAGATACCCTATACTATCACAAAATCATTAACGTACATATTGGTGGCCACCATATTTATTTAATGATAAAACACTTTTTTAATAAGAAATGTTTATTTTTTAGAAAATAATTTCTTTACAGTGCATTTTCGATGAGGTTCATTTGTTATGAGGCTAAACTGTTTTTGTTGAAATGATTACGATTAAAATAATAGTGCAAATAAACATCATCATATGTGAAATTATTATGCTATCATTAATGATGAATCTCTTAGTTTATTTTTAGATATCAAAATATCGGAGTGAAACAAATGGACCACAAAGAGGCCGTAGAAAAACAGTTTAATATACACAGCGTTATGCCCTTCCAAGATGACCTTTCACTCATAGAACTCATATGTCACAAGGGTAGAAACTCGGAAAACTCCCAAGCACCCACCTCGACATAAACGCATGCATAAATAAGAAATGCAACATTCAACTCCCGTTTTTCAATAGTTATTAAGATCAACTCCTGTATTTTATACTTCGAGGAGTGCTATCCTAATGTGCAAGGGCAGGTGGACCCATATGTTCTTATAAACTCCTGTATTATAAATAATTATTTAATGTGCCATGAATTCGACAGTCGCAAACACCTTATGTATATGTCGCCACGTGATTACTAGCAGTCAAAATATTCTTTAACATTTTCTTGCACTGGTATTAGAAGTACACAAATTGAAATCCAGAAAAATCTATTTAGAAAGCATCTGCCATTGTTGTATCTTATATATATATATATATATATATATATATATATATATATATTTGTATGTATTGTGTGAGTTTTCTTTTCTCTGTATGATGTTTTACGAACCATGAGTGAAAATTGATGAAAAGCAACTAACACGATCTTTCTAAGATGAGCTTCTTTGTGAAACAGCAGCCCGATTCTGATAAGGAAATGTTTGGCGAAAAAAAATTCTAGATATCTGATAAAGAAATGCTTGTTGCTCTTCACATTCTTTTCGGACCACAGTGGATGAATTTGCAGCGGAAATACTTTCAGAAACTCACAGTTAGGGTGATAATGGGATTAAAGCTCTTTTTTTTTATTTTAGATAAAAAAAAAATGATGGCCTGTTTTTTATTCTTGCAAATTTCATTATCAATATGGTGAGTCATAAACAAAAAATACGAAGATAAGTTAACTATTGTTGTGTGAATTACTTGTAATTGCATTTATTGACATTTCCGATGATAACCTACATAGAACTAGCATGAATTATAAATACAAAAAACAAATTTTAAAACAAAGTGAAGTGTATTTTTGCTGTAAATGATAAAGTTTCACCATTTAAGAAATATCGCCACTTGGAAATAGCCGCCAATATTTCGCCAATAAATATTATCAATCTAAATGAACTTTAGTTAATGAACAAAGTAATTGTAATAGAGAAATTATTATACATTCAATAAATATGTAATCAATCGATACAAATTTTTAAATGTTTTGAAAAATTGTGCTTGATTTTTAAGATTACTTATAACTTTATTATTGAAACACAAATATATCTTAATAAGTAAAAAACAAACTTAATGTATTTATAAAAGCTAAAATGAAAATATTTGGAATTATTTAAAATATTTTTTAGTTAACAGGTTAACACTTGACTCCAGTTTTACAATCAAATATAATATAATAAATTTATATAAATCAAATATATATAATACAATAAATAAATCAAATATAATAAATTTAATAATTTCTAACTTTGAACTGTCAGTTGAATGACTCGTTCTATAATCTTCAGTTCAGATGTTCGATTCTTGCCATGGTTGCTCATTATGGTTTCTAATCTCCTTTGAAACATGAGTATTATATGTAAAATGGGAACTATAAAGTAACAAACAAAACATTTATGTATTTAAATGTTTTACTGTATGCTACTTTTTCAGGAATTTTTTTTCGATTTTTTAAAAATCGTATAATTAAAAATCCATCAAACAAGATTAAACTTTTATATGTTATAGCGTCGCGTGGAGCCAAGGCAATTAATAACATTTTTAATTTAAATTATTCAATCTATTGATGAGGATAAATTTTTAATATTTACATAATTTTAATATAACTTTCAAGTTAGGAAACATTATTATTGGTGGTAGCCGCCACAAATACATTGCCATTTTAGCATGCATGCGCTTTTCTGATTTTTGCCTTTGTTTGTTACAGTGTTTATTTCAGAAATATATTAATTTATTTTGACATAAATATTTATTAAACTGATATTTATATATTAAAACATTGATTTATTAATAAATAAAGTAATTTCGGAATTCACTTTAAATTATCAGTTGATGTCGTATTACTCCTTTTGTCCAAGAAGTACTCATAATAGTTTCTGACCAGGTTCAACTAAAATAAAATATATCGGTTCAATTCCGATTTTCGTTTCTGCAAAAATAATAGTTTTCGGTCCAGTTCCGATAGAATAAGTTTATGTATATTCTTACTTGTACTAAAAATATCATGCTATTATAATTAAGAATGTAAATCTATCAAAATTATATCTTTTTTATTCCTTTTTTTTCAGTTACTACAATGAGTTCACACATTCTCTCGCTCTATATCTAATTCAAATTTTCAATTTTGTTAATAAAATGCTTTTCATTCATCCACTCAAGTTCAAATATATTTTTTTATAATTGTCGTAGATGACACTTGATGTTATCAGTTTCTCCAAATATTAATTTTAGTTTAATACGGTAGTAAAAATTTCGCTTAATGAAAATAATATCTAAAAAAAAATTTTTTTTTCTGTGACCTAAACAGGAATTGGCTTTCAAAAAAATCTTTTTATATTACTAGTTAATTGGTAAATTATGTGAATTGATAAAATTAACCAGTATGTACGATATGAGGCGTAGGCAATGAATGGTGAGCATTGACATTGTTATCTATTATCAAAATCATATCTGATAAATAGGTTCATGGTTATATCGATTATGTGTAACCCTTATCGCTATGATTATATCGATAATGAGTAACACTTGCAATAATTACGTAAAAAATATTCATTTACTTAACATACGAAAATTGTCTCTTTCTTCTAAAGTGGATTCACAGAGATTACTTCTGTTGTCTCGGAGAATTCTAAAATATATCAAGCCTTGTCAAAATTATGTAAGATGAATTTAATGTCAATTTTGGTAGAAATAAGAGATTTATGAGTTTTATTGCAGATTCCTTACTTTTTTAAAAAAATCTTTAAATCGTCTCCCTTTTCAATGCTATCAGTAGAAGATTGTGTTTCCTCGTTTAGAATTGAGATGGATTTTCCAAAAATCGCAATTTGTTCCAAATATTCTTTAAGTGTCTCACAATTTGTACTTTTTGTGATGTGGAATTTTATAACGCGAGTCCACATAAACTGCTCCTACTAAACTATCATTTTCAGTTAACAATGCTTCCATGTTAGATAAATGATTTAAAAATTTCTTTGCAAATATTTTATTTAAATATCGTATTTGATTTTGCAATAAGTTCATTTTCTGTAAAAATTGCTTAAAATTAATTCTTCATTTTGTAGTTTCAAACTTGCTTCCGTTAAAGATTGTGGAGTATCAAAATTTTAATTCCACCCTTTGCTATATGCAAAATATTAATCTAAATTGATTTCCTCTAAAAATGAGCTAAAATGTTTGCATTACAATAAAAATTTTAACATATTATATGTACAAAAATGTATGGGAATGCCACGGACGCTATTGAGTTTGGGGTAGAAAACACTAGAATAGAGCCGAATGAGAGTTCCTGATTTTCTATTTATTCTCTCTCTTTAATTGACTATACACTAACAGTTGGCCATCGTACTTTCTGTACATAAATTCCTACCCTTACTAGCCTTTTTACGTCTCCTGACCAATTAGACAGTGACACGTATACCTCACAATTTTTTCTTTCATAGGGGAATGTCATATTTCATACTTCCTGCTGAGAAACTTGTTTATACTGCCTATCTAAACAGTCTATACCAATGATGGCCAAGACGTCAACCGCGGTCGACTGGTAGACCACGAAGAGATTTTAGGTAGTTCACGCGACCATCCCGATAATGACCTCGGATATTAACAAATTAATTTATGACTTATGACAGAGAATCAATGAATTATTTAAAATAAAAATTTATTACAGTCTACTCTTTAAAACCCAAAACAAACTGTGCAAAGATTTATGATTAAAGGTTTACGATTTAAAATCTAATATGGACATGGTGAGCGCGATTAAAACATTCAAAAAAACTATAGATAGGTATGCATCTCAATTAAGAAAACATGAATTGAGAAACTTCACAAACGTGGATGAAGATTACATCCATAATACAAACTGAGACTTTGAAGATCTCGCTAAATACTTACTTGTTTTGTTTGAAGAATTTCAAAGAAGATTCGCTGACTTAATTAGGTTGAAAGAAATACTCAATTTTATGATATTTCCATTGAATGAAAATGTCAACATTGATGGAGTATCTAAAGAAGTATTACATTTAATAGATATCACATCAGTCACAGAAAAAGAAGAAATTATTAAATTAAGATGCGATATATTTCTTAAATCCAGAGCATATTTAGCGATACTGATTTTTGGAAATTAATTTTTGAGGAAACGTTTCCAAATATTTACAAATTGATTTTGTATTTGAAATCATACTTTGGATTGAGGTATCTTTGCGTAACTGCTTTTTCACCGATGAACAAAAAACAAACATTGATAGCATTTAACAGATGGACATTTAATTACGTCTTTATGCACTGCAATAAGCTCGTACCAGACACCATATGATAAACGTGTCGCAGATATACAGTGCCAAATTTCAACTAAACAAAGTGAATAGGATGGTCAGTTTTTGGTATATGAATACTTTAATTATTTTCGTATGTAAAATTTTACTTTGCAAATATTAATATTAAGTTTTTTTTTTAGAAAAATTACATAATTTACCATATTTTATTGTTACCGAAAATAAATATGTACGTTAATTTAGCTCTGCCATTGGTAGACCGCCTTCGATTTTTTAAATGTTGAGTAGACCCCGGATCCCAAAAGTTTGGCCACCCTTGGTCTATAAAAACTTCCGTAAATCTAATAAGCTATCGTGTGCAAAAA
>JAPDSC010127626.1:35678-48921 GCA_026290005.1 Latrodectus geometricus
ATTATAAATATATATATATATATATATATATATATATATATATTTATAATAGCCGAATATATATACCATTTTAATTTCTAAGTATATGCAGTGGTAATAGCTGAAGGTCATCTCTACAGCTTATATAGTTCTCTAAAAGCCAGTATATAACTCTAAAAACTCAATACCAGCTCTAATGCGATTTATAGCTCAACTTATGGTTCTAATAACCAAAATTGTTGCTCTAAACAGCAAGTATAAATAGTAATAATAATCAAAATGGCCTTTTAATTAGCACAACAACCCAAATGCACACATGAAAGATAATTTCTTGAATCGACTACCTATAATACTAATTATCCAATATATGGCCTTAACAGACCAATCTATAACTCATAAACCAATATTAATAGCCTAATAAGAAATTCTAATAATTTTTATATTAATGCTGTATTAATGTACCAAATGTCATTTTCCACAAGAATCAAGAAAGAAAAATAATGTGATTTTCAATTAATACAAGGGGCAATACTTTTGTAGAAAAAAAATGTCATTAATTACAAAATTAAGATATTAAAATATGACATCTGACTGAGATTAATTTATATATTATACTTATTAAAATCAAAACAGTTTGATCTTTAACTAAACACTAATTCACATTAATACAATTATAATATATATATATGTGTGTGTGTGTATCTATTTGTATTTTAAAATCTTGTTATCAAGTTACTGAAAATTTATGATTTTTTTAACTAAAAAAAAATAATTTAAATTTTTTTAATGATGTTTAGTATATTGTATGAGACTGATGAATAAATATTTTTGACAATGGTTCGTAGAAATTGATTCAAGAAAGTAATTTTCCCGCACTCGCTTTTAAGAATTTCCCAATCTCTTACAAACTCCATGAATTAGAACTTTCTTTATCTCTGCTATTTTTTTTACATATATTTTTAAAGCCAACGAGAAAATAAAAAGTAGAATGAGACGGGGCGTCACCACTTTGTAAACACCTTTCAGTAAGCCAACACCGCATCACATGACACTTTTGATGATGACGCGCGTCCAACTGGCTTCTGAGCCAAGACCACAGCTCAAGAGAAGACAGGAGCTGGCAGACAGGGAAAAACAAATGCTGCAGCTGTCATGCCCGGGAGGATTCGAGATGACAGACTGAACGCGCTCTAGAGAACACAGATTCTTAACAAGCTGTAAATAAACTTTAATTTGAATATTTAACTTCAGTTCGACTTAGCAAAGTGGACATTTAAAGTACCAAATACCATTTAAAAACCTTTTTTACATCCACTGTATTTTTATTTCATTACGAATATACTTCTCATAAACAGTAAGCCATGAGTCTCAAAGGCGAACTCCGAAAACTCTCAAGCACTCACTCTAGCAAAGATGTGCATAGAAATCAGAACTGCTATAACTTGACCAACTGGCAGGACACTGTTTTCCGGGGAGAAATGGTTTCAGCCACTATTGAACAACGAGAGATGCATGCTGCACTTTATGCCTTACAAATGCCCATCCGTGGTGGATACTTGGGAGTTTTCCTTGCTTCTTTCCTTATGGCACATGGGTATGGGCCTTTATCAATGGAAAAGTTCCTCAGAATGGGAATTTATTCGATGGACACTGAAATTCCTTAGGCCGTTAAGCCGTGTCGAACCATCACCTTTTGTTTAATAGTAGTTGGATCAAACGCAGGGTTGACCGTTGTCATACCACTAGACCAAGGCGTTCCTGTTTTGAGAGGACAACCTAAGACTCTTGTAAGACATAAGTGAATACAGTGTAAGTTGCCTTCCAGCAGGAGTTTTTGCAAATAACGCAAATCACTTACTTCACGAGCACAAAGCCAAGACTTTGCAACAATTTGAACCACAATCAAATTTTCATCTGGTCCTGTACTCTCTTCGCAAATTTCCCCAACACATTTAGCTTAGGAGTTTTGATTACAGGATCATTTAATATGCTTTGGTTTGTTTATCAAGGCAATTTTCAACCCAATCAAATATGAAACTTGCTTTTTTCCAGACCATGCATCTTCAGCTCTACAATTTCATTATTAATACACCTCACAATTATAATTAATTTTGTTTCATGATAATTCAAGATTGTGTTTTCAAAAACACACAATTTTTGCTTAAATATAAACTAACTCCTATGTCCAGAAGGCAGAGAGTTCAATACCTGTTCATCCGAAAGCCGTCATGCTGAGAGGGCCTACACACGTCCATCTTTGGGATCTAACGTTTCTCGCAGAGTGTGATATTGAAATTGAGTTTTGGCATCATGGTGACCATTTCATGGGTCAATCTTTATCTTGCCAGATTGTCGACTCAATTAATTATATTCAGTGACTTCGGTCGAAAAATACAGGCATTCAGAAGCAAATGTGATAACTTAACCGCTTCCTTTACAAATTTTTTTATTTTATTATTAAATACAAGGAAACGGAACAAAACAAAATATGTAGGTATTAAGTTGAATTTTTAATTTTTTACAGGTATAAAAGCATGTATAGTTTTAATAATAGTTTATTATCCCGAGTTATCTCGGGCAAATGAGGAAAAAGTTAAATATTAGTCTTTGTATGATAGTTTTTGAAACAAGGGACAACATAAAGTGATACCTGACATTCCGTACGCTGGTATCTGGTCTCTTTTCTTACGGCACCATCGCCATTATTTTACTTTTTTTCAATGCAACTATCCTCCTATGTACATTACTAATCTACAAGCCGTCGTATACTATATTATAAAGAAACACGTGACCAATCCCGCCAAAAGAACCGCGAAATCAATGAAAAACGGCAAACTGCCAGTTAAAGTTGAATATCTCCTTTCCTTTCCTCCAAGCCGAGTAAAATCGTGATAAAACAAATCGTACAGACAAATTCTGCTTCACCCGAGTTTTCTCGGGATAATAATTAACTGCAATATATATACGTACCCGAGATAATTCGGGATAATCAGGCAAGCGGCTAAAATTAATCTCCTATACATTGGGCCTCAATAAAATTGCTATATTCAACAGTCGTTGGGGGCTCAAAGGCTTCCCGTAAGATCAACCAAGTGAAGCATTGCTTGCCCATGGCAACGATTGGGAGGGTGACCACATTCTCCCTCACTGTATTGCTGGAGTTCCTCGGGTCGGGGATGTGTCCACGTTAATCTGTGATATCCACTGCCTTTTCGTTGGCATGCCAAAGATGTGGAGAGGAGGGTGCCAGCTCAGGTGTAACCTTGTCATCTGACCGTAGTTCAAAATGATGAGCCACTGGATGATATGCGAATATTACAAATCCGCTTATTTTAAAGTACAGTTCATTTCTCACCTGCACCTCTCTCTATATATATCTGATAAATAGACGGCGCTCTCCTGTCCGGTAGGTAATTGGTACGATACCAGATCTTTTGAAAGCCGTGCTGATGGTGAGATACGAGGCTCTATGCAAATTAAAAGTAGCAAGGTTTTCAGTATTCTTCCGCTAGTATCGTTGTTTGGAGAGAATGTTCAGGTGTCGACCTCGTCACTTTACCTTAGTTCTAAACGACTGACAACAGAAAAGTCAGTTTTAAACGACTTTTCTGTTCACATGCCGCCTACTTTTCCGTGTGGTCAGCGTGCCTGACTGTGGTTAGGGAGGTCCTGGGTTCGAATCCCGGTTAGGACATGGATGTACTTTCTCCTTCTCTCTCTCTCTTCTGTCTTTTCCTTGTAGGAATGAAGTGTGAATGTTTGTCTACCCTAAAAAACAGGTTCCTACGGCATGTGTATTTAATTATATATGAATAAAAAATCATCTCCAATTATCCTTTTCAAGTATCCTTTTCAAGCTAGTATCGTTGTATGGAGAGAATGTTCAGGTGTCGACCTCGTCACTTTATCTTAGTTCTAAGCAACTGACAACAGAAAAGTCAGTTTTAAACGACTTATCCGTTCGTATGCCGCCTACTCTGTCTTGTGGTCAGTGTGTCTGACTGTGGTTTGGGAGGTCCTAGGTTCGAATCCCGGTTCCGAGATGGTTCTACTTTCTCCTTCTCTCTCTCCTGTCTTTGTCTTTTCCATGTAGGATTGAAGTGTGAATGTTTGTGTACCCTAAAAAACAAGTTCCTATGGCACGTGTGTTTAATTATATATGAATAAAAAATCATCTCCTGTTATCCTCTTCAGTGTGAGTTACAAGCATGATAATATAGAGCTCCAAAAATGTCAGTCATAGCCTAATCTAACCCTCTGTTGGTATAAAGAAGCAGACGAAGAAGTATCACAATATTTCCTAATTTTAATTAAAATGATTAAATTTTTATTTAAATTTTTGCTAGAACAATTAAAAGATATTTTTTTCATACAGTTGCATTTAATAATCATTTTTAAAATCAGAGAATTCTTCATCATAATACTCTATTTTTGCATAATTTTAATTTCAGCCTTATTTTTTTTGATATTTTTGAATAATTAATTATACTTTCTGTAAATTGCAATGTTTTAAAATATGATGTGTAATTCTTTCATCTAATTATAATTTTAATTATCCAGGAAAGGTGATTGCTTGATCATGAGTATAGAAATTTTAAACTCTTTGCGGTCAGCAAAAAGGACTATTTTCTCTCTGGTGAAAAAAGTTTGTAAGAGTGTTACTCCTGAACATAAAATGGGGAACTCTCTCTCTATTTTTCTTCGCGGATGTTTTTTTTTTTTTTGTATAAAATCATATTTTTAATTTAACAAACAAGTAATACGCAAGTTAAAAAGAAGTAATTAATTATTTTTTTTTTTGCAAATAAATATTTTTATAATAAATATTCCAAAGTATCATATTTTTTAAATCAATTCATTAGCAAAATTTCAATTGTTCGTATGAATATTGTTTATTTCAATTGTTTGTTTAATTTTTTTTGCTTCGGTTTTCGAGTGGTTATTTCAGTTTGATTTTCTCAAGTGTTTATTTTGGTTTTGAACATTAATAAGTAAGTCATATCATTTTTGGTATTGCTGAATTTGATATGGCGCACTGGATACTCTGCAATTTAAATTCTGATTGAACTCACTAAACAATTTTTAAATTTCTTTACTTCCTTTCCTAGTTTCATAACATTGAGTTAAATATTCTGTGGCTACTTGAACATCATTTAGCCTATTAGATGAAAACCGTTCTAAGACATTCGAATATCCACTGCACACAGGCTTTTCGGTGGATAGCGAATTATGTGCATGTGTTGCAAGGGAGGAAACCTGGAAAGCTTTTAGGTACTTCTGTTATTGCAAATGTGCAATTAAAGGGTAGTTAAATGATAAGATTTATGGTCTTCAACTCAATAGTTGAACAGCTCAATCCTTAACTTGGATTTTCCTGAATGATTAGTGCTCTGACCTTGGATTCAACAATTTGTGGATTCGATTCTCACCTCGGGTGTAGATGTTTGCAATGGCTTTGAATCTACCTTAAGCCTTAGATGTCAATGCCTTTGTGTGCATAAAAAAATGACCGTTGAGCGAGCGAAAAACCACTCAACCACCTGAGACTGGATGTTTGCTGTGATCAGAAGACCATTTTGAATTGTAGTTCCTGCGGTATGCATGTATCCAAAAATGATTGTAAATCGGTACACAAATTGGCAGGTGTGGGTGCATACGGCTATCATTAATCTCCAGTTTATCAAAAGTAGTTAGTATTGTACCTGAAATCTTTCACTCTAAAAACTACGCTTCTGTAATTGGAACATTACGATGCATAAAGTTATTTAGACTATTTGGACATTGCACTCTTTTACGAAAATTGCAGATATAAATAAAAGTGCGATTACACAAATTTGGCGATATTTATCTGTCGCCAATCTAAATGGCGACAAAATGGATTTCATAACAGCTGTTCTAAAAACGCCATGAAGCTTACTTTTCAAAATAGGGAGGTTTAATTAGCAATTTGATGAACAACTGGTGATTAGTCGCTATGGGCAACTTTCGTGTGGCATTGTTTTCAGTCAACTTACCAAAAACGAAAGTCAGATCGTCTTCGAATGATGAAGCAGAACTATCTTTAGAAGGTCGCGCTACCGCCGAAACGCAATTTATTTGCCACTAATGAAAAGGAACATTTGAGTTCGCCTTGTTCTTGCGAAATGGTACGAAATTCAGTCGCACCCTGAACTCTCTCTCGGCTCTATTTTTAAATTCAAGCCCTCACACGGTAAGGCCACACCGATTTCCCGACATGCAAAGCGACACAGAAACAAGATGGCTGCACTCGAACACCATCAGAACAAATGAAAGCTTTGTTTTTTTTTTCACCAGCTGCGGATGTCGAGAATAAATCCCTCTTCTTGTTTTCCATTTATTATTTTTTTAAAGCTTTCGTTTTCTTCGGTTAAAAATAAAGCGGCGACACACACCCGTCGCTTTTAAGCACTAATTAACGCCCCGAACTTCGTCTCTTAAACGGCTTAATTTATCTTTATTGTTCGTTTTTTGGAAAATCTCCAAATCATTGATCAAAATTGTTTGATAATGGAATCCTTTTTTTTTTTTTTTTTTTTTAAATTTGAATTGGGAATCGAAAAAAATATTTTTTTCCATGTGTATAATTAAGGAGATTAAAATATCTACATTTTAAATAAATAAAAAGGTGAAAACTTTTATTTCATTCATTACGTAAGAAATAAAATTTCAGAAAGCCATTTGGCGAATAAAATGTGCTTCACCAGAAACTGGTGTTTTGCAGTAAAAATTTTCTGTAAAAATAAAATAATTAATTACCTAATCAATAAATTTTTATCTAAATTGTTTCAACTAAAAGTCTTCAACACAAAACCTAATATCATGTCAATCTGTGGCATGTTTGTCTCTATGCGGTCTCTTTCTGCACATGAAAGTTTAACATAATTTTTTAAAATTATAAAATTATCATAATTTTTATTATAATCATAATAAAAATTATGATTATAATTTTAATAAATTATATATAAATTATTATTATATAATTTATAAAATTATAATCATAATTTTTATTAAATTACATATGATGAGAATTAACTGAACTTTTTAAGTAATATATGAATAATTTAAAATTTTGAATATGTCAAAGAATTAGGATTGATTGGATTTGATTTGTTTGTCATTATTATTGCAAACAAGAGTTAATCAAACGCGAGTCCCAATAGTTTAAAGTTTATTACGAACCATCACAGACATTTAACCCTTCTTTGCATAATGGTGGAAATTTCCATCATAACATATAATGCCCAAAAATTATATAAAAGAACAAGTTCACTTTAAGTTGATCGTGTTTGGATACCTTTTTAATGTCCATTGCATAAAAAGAAACATAGCTGTCAAAATTAAACAAGTGTCATTATCAGTGAAACGAGCTTAAAGTTGTCTCATTCCGCTGTTTGTTGTAGTTGCAATAAACGTATGATTTCGTTTATAATTTTGTTCTATTATATTAGAGTTTCTATTGCTAAAAAATTGAAAATGAGTGGAAGAAAGGTTTGTAACTCGTGTTTCTGGAAATTTTTAGCATATTGTTTTTTATCAAAATTTATACTATAAATATATACTAAGATTTTTTTAACCATTTTCTTTTAATTTTGAACATGAATTATATCAACTTGATTTATTTCACCAATAAAGAAAAAATCATGCAAAAAAGGGTTAAAATCGAAATGAAAATCGAAGTCATGAGCTCCAAAGCAAAAAAGAATTTTTTTACTGTTTCAAAAAATTATATAATAGATTAAGATCCATGATTTAAAGCATATTTCAAAGCATTTTAGATATCCACCAAACTGTAATCGAATCAACGAATTGTTTAACCGAAGGCCAGAGAGCTAACTATTCAATTTAGTGATTTCCGGAAAGAAAAGTCAAGTGTTATAACTATCATTAATAATTAATGATAATCGCATAATATCTCATTCAGATAGAAAATTGCATATAGAATACTTTAAAATTTTGTACTTTCTGTAATGAATAGATAATATTACCACGCTTTTCCCCTGTTAAATCTTTTAGAGGTTTCTATTTATTTATTCCCTTTTATTCAATGCTGTTATTAACTTTGCGGAAAAAATGTGTTTTTAACATTCATACGATTTATTTCCCAAGTTCTGTGACAAAATCTAACAATGGTGAATCTTCGAAGTGGAATGCTCCAGGTTCAATTCAAGCAAGCAGTTGAAACCTTATAGTGAACAGCCTAAAGAACGAAGGCTATTGTAAGGCTTTTCAACGTTTACCATAATCCTAATTATTAATTTCCAAGTGTTCATAGATAGTGAGTCTCGAAAAAAAAAAAAAAAAAAAGCCCTGAAAACTCCCACGCTTTCATCCGGGCCTAGTATAGAATCTCGCTTTTCAGAGGTCTCAAGTTTGTACCCAGCTACTTTTGAACAACGGGACACGTGCTTCTGCTTTCTATATGAATATATATCAGGGTGGTATTTAGGTAGTTTTCCGGGTTTCTTCCCTTGCAATAGGGGAATGTGACCCATTATTTCTGACAATTTCTCTCGGAACGCACACCGCTGTGTCTATTATAAACTATTGGTCTTTAGTTGTTTGGTCATCTGCAATGCGCTGTGAGAGTTTAATGAGACTTCCTCAATTTCAGTTGTACAAATGAAACAAAATGTGCTATTTTGAAATAATTCCTTTGTTAATGATTGTTCTCATATAGACATTGTCTAAAAACAGATTGAATGTTAAGAAATGCCCTATGGTTAGAAACTTATTAAAATTGAAGTCACAATTTTTGTCATTCGCGTTCCTGTTATCTGTGCTTTAGACCACCCATAAATATATCGTCGGCGTATTGTGAAAAGCGTAAACACATACGCTGCAATATGAAAAAAATAAAAACAATTTAAGAAATCTAAAAAATATCATTATTTTTTCAAAAGTTATTTTGTTGATATATGTAAAAAGAAATGGGGATCCATTGCTTAATTTTATTTACTCCCAACGGCAGCATATAGATGAGGATTTTAAAAAATAATAAAAGAGCCACATACTTCTTTCTTGAAGTGGGAAGAGTTCCGAAATGGAATTCTGCTGTCATAGAGAAACTACATTTGGGACCTAAGCAACTTTTTCAACAGTTAAAATCTTTAAATTCAAAATTAATTAAAATTGATGTAATTCTTATTGCAAAAGGGAAACAGGGTTTTCATTTTAAGTTAGTCAGAATTGACTCTTTGATATAAATTTTATTTCATTCCGTGGGGATGTTTTCAGTTGAATACCGGACAAAAATTTAGCAGGCACAATCAGAATAGGGGGGGGGGATATTTATATGGATCATAAAATATAAATTCCTTAGAAAAATCAAAAGTTAAAGAAAAATTTTTTTTTTTATAGGAAAACGTATCTGCTTATACTAAATGAATTTTATAAATTAGATTCACTCATTTTAATGCATTTTATAATAAGTTATATAATATTATAAATTTGAATACTAAAACTAGAATATTTAATAATTGTTTAATATTTAAACCATAACATATTTAGAAAAAATAAAAAACAATTCTGCATTTTTTCGGAAGCAGTATATTTGCAGTTGAAAATATGTTTTGTAGGAATAGAGACACATCAATCTGACGTTTTCTGATTAGATTTTTTAGAGTTTTCATCAATTTTCTGAAATCAATCAAATTGAAATACATATGAAAGAATTGATTTACTTTGCTGTTCTTTTGATATCCAGTTCCTACCACATGCGCCTCTGAATACGTTATTACACATCACAAGTGTTCGCTATTGAATAACCGTTCTGCGGAACGTGTATTGAGCGATCAATGGGATATTGTTACAAGTGGAGAATCGCTGTTTTTTGCAGTGATTGACACGCGTCACATTTGTGTTGTCTTCAAACAGTAATTATGTCGCTGAGTAAGGTCGACATGAACAAGCACTTGTCCTATTGAATATGAAATATGTCATTTTCATGTCACTTTTCTGATGAATAAAATTGAAATAAATTTCAATAAGTGAACCGGAACGCTTATGAAAGTTTACAAAAACTGTATTTAGCATATATGCTGTCATTTTTTTAAAGATTTTTTTTTATTAAAAATAGTTAAATGTTATTAATAACTTATTTAGTAATGCTTGTTTTTAATATTGATTGTAATAATCAAATACTTCTTATATTTATAATATATTAAATAATTTTTTATTAATGATCCATTAAAATTAATTATTTAAATATTAATAATTATTAATTATAATATAAATTTTTAGTATTGCTTATTTTGAATATTAATCTTAAAACTAAGTATTTATTTGATTATTTTTTAATTTTAAAAATGATTAAACTATATCTCATTAAAAATTATCAATAAAATTTTTAATTATGCAGCTTAACCGTTTTTATTAATAATAATTAAAAAATAACTTTATTCGAATTTTATTAAACAAAATTATGGGTAAAATGTTGTTTAATGTATTTAATTTTTATTATTTATCAAATATTTAATTAATAAAGACAATTAATTATTTTTATTACAATTAAAAATTTATTAAAATATTGTTAACCTATTAATACATTGTTGTCTATTAATAAATAAGATTATTAAAATATTGTTATTATAGTAGAATTTTGTTACCCATTTTATTAATTAAACTTTAGGATAGTATTTGATTTTTATATGTTTAATATAAAATAAAAGAAATGGCATTTGTATGTTTCACTTGTGATAAACTTACACTTTGCATATGGCCAGTTTATTGCATAGTTTACAGTCATTCGTGAATTGTCGTAAGGCATTTCAATAAACACCGCGTAATTTTCCCGGAAAACTCACAAGCACTCACTTTATTAGACGTACATTCCGAAAGTAGAAGTGCAACATTCTTCTTCCGTTGTTCAATAGTGTCTGGAATCGAACCTTAACCTTATATTCCTAAGAGAACTTATATTAAGCCAAGGTGAACTCAAGCTTGCATTAGTATATTTTTTGTAGATTGAACTTGGTACTTTAAAGATTTGTATGGTTTGATTACTCTCAATTATGGAGTTGTGATATGCTGTGAAGCTCAGGTGTCGACCTCGTCAATGGGACACAGTTCTAAATTACTCGTTGAACGTTTTTAGTAGACGGAAATAAAAGACCCAATATGCGTCTCAACCATTTTTACCTTTGTATGTGGCGTGAAAGACTGATAAGCAAACCACCCGGAAATTTTTATCTTTGGTAGATGCCCCGGATGAGTTATCGTCGCTTACTGACACTTCCCAGATCATTCATTGTTATTCACATTTGTACATACGAGAAGGATTGATATTCGATTCTTAAAATATATTGAATTGCTTACGGAAAATCAGGTAGATGTTGAAGGGGTGATTGAAGTAGAAATCGATGGTGACGCGTCATCACCTATGATAAAATACGTGTCGTGTTTTATGAAAAACTTATTTATTTCTTTAAATATTTCGTAATTTTGAGAGGAATACACTTGTTAAAAATTAAGTACAGGATGTCAAATAGAAAAACACACTCAGTAATTATGCTCACAGTAAATATTTTCTCAATTATTAGTCACACAGATACGTACTTCTAATAATAAAAATGTAATTAAATAAGGCAACAATTACTCTTAAAATCGTTGAAGGAAATGCTTCCATCTAAGCGCTATCTACGAAAGGCAGATTTTTATATTGTCCCTGAGTTCTTTATGTTCTGTTTATCAGTTTCATCACACTCAAAATTTAATATTAGCTACAATCAAGAAAATAATCGTCATTGTGCAATCAGAGCTTACCGATTTATCGATAGATAATCGTTAAAAGAAGTGCTTTGGTAATTAAGTTATCTGTTCTTGAATAACCAGGTTAAGTTACGTTATTAAAATATGTTTCCACCTGTTTATTTCAATGGACTGCGAATCTACTGCGAACGATCAACTGCTTGGTCATTTCGAACATCGATTGATTGACGAGGTTGACACCAGAGCTTACATCTATCATTTCATGCCACGTAACACCAGCAGAGAGACAGCAGACTTTAAGAAACTTTTGACGTACATGTACTCTCTCAGCTCGATGGTCTTCGGCTGGGCTTGTAGTTTGACAGCTCTTAGGTTCGATACCAACTCTGGAATGAATATTGGTAAGGGATAGTGGTTCTACCAGTGTAAAGAAATGATAATTTTGAAAATTAAGATGAAGCATTTATGAAGCTAAAATATGCTTAGATTCATTTCTCAGACACTTCCTTATTGTTTGTCTAAGTAATTAATTTTAAAATGAGAAATATGTCTGAAGTCAGATAATATTTATAAGAACTTGATCAATTTTGGGCGGATAATAGCAATTTTTGACTCTGCAAAATAGTGCAGTGCAAAATTGCACTGTATAAAACACATAAAATTTTGGAATCGTATAAAAAAATCAAAAAACTTTTCAGAAATGTATTTATAAACAGCTGTAAACAAACAATTGAGACAGAAACAATTAACATCATTATAAACTATGAATTAGTTTGAAAATCATTTTGCAAAGATTATGTCGGGAATCATTTCAGAACCATCATTTAAAAAGTAAAGAGTTAATAAAATATTTGCTGAACAATTAATTTAGTGCTACCGTTATACATTTTCAACTCCTTATTTCTGTTAACCATTTTCATAAATGTTCAAATGACGAGGTCGAAGCCTGAGCTGGTGTACTCTTCACCATGATATGCCACATGAATGTATACATAGTGGGGCAGACGGGCTTGGAATTATCGCTCACACCAAGCACCTCATCATTTTGACTCACGGTCAGCTGACGACGTCATACTTGAGCTGGCACCCTCCTCTCCCCTTCCACACCACACCAGTTGGACGTCACCGATCAACGTAGACATGACCTTAACCCACGGACCTCCCCTATTGAGGGATAATACTGTCACCCTCCTAATCACTGTCTATAGCAAATGATGCTTCACTTTGATGCCTCATGTATAGAGGGATAGGGCATGGATAAGGGGCAGTTTTTGACATTTTTAACGATCATAGGCTTACTTAATGATTGTTTTCGACTGTGTCAAGAATTGAACCTGTTACCTTTTGGGCAACACAGCAGGGGTGTTAAAACAACACCCTCTAGAATACATGTATTCTATATGAATACAGGAATTCTAGAAGGTGTTGGTTAAACTCGTGGAACGCGACGGACATTTCTGAGCTTTACCCGCCAAAAAAAACCGGCACGCAATAATATCTAATAACATACCAAAGCAGAATAAAAATAAGAGAGAAT
>JAPDSC010127628.1:0-13207 GCA_026290005.1 Latrodectus geometricus
ATCCTAATGATGACAAAAGATTCATTCGGAACCTACGTTTTTATTGTTGAATTTCAAGAATATTCTTTTAAACGAATATTTTGTAAGCAGGGAGCAGACTTCCTTTAGAAGGAACTGTATTGTAAACCAAGGGACATCAAAATTCAAATCATTATGTTATACTTCTTTAAAAGAATATTCTTGGTTTTGTTTCATTAAAGGAAATTTCATTAATTTCCTAATTTATAAATAAGGATCCGAATGATGACAAAAGATTCATTCGGAACCTACGTTTTTATTGTAGAATTTCAAGAATATTCTTTTAAACGAATATTTTGTAAGCAGGGAGCAGAATTCCTTTAGAAGGAACTGTATTGTAAACCAAGGGACATCAAATTTCAAATCATTGTGTTATATTTCTTTAAAAGAATATTCTTGGTTTTGTTTCATTAAAGTAAATTTCATTAATTTCCTAATTTATGAATAAGGATCCGAGTGATGGCAAAAAGTTCATTCGGAACCTACGTTTTTATTGTGGAATCTTAAGAATATTCTTTTAAACGAATAAATATATTAATATACAAACTATAAACATTAAATAAGTATGCAGGAAAGCATCCAAGGGACTAATCTTCACAAGGAATATTGCTCTGTTTAGTATAATTGTTTTCTTGTCAAAATACAATAAATTATTTTGTTTGTAAGGAGGGAGCAGCCTTGGTTTAGAAGGTACTATATTGTTAGCCATGGGACTAAGAATTTTAATATCATTATAATTACTTTTTTTTTATTTAAAAGAATATTCTTAATTTTATTTCTAAATTTCTTTGATATTAGTAATTTTTGACTTTGAAATTAAAATAAATGCAAGATTATTTTTTCAAATTTTTTTACGATATTCAGTTTTGTTAATAATTTTTCACCTGGAAATTAGTATTATAAAAACTAAGTTCTATATAATTATAATTAATGTTATTTATACATATTTTTTCCGTCTAATTTTAAGCGTGGTTTTTATTATTTTTAGTTTAAAATTTCAATAATGTAGTAATAAATCGTAATATTTTTCTGACCCAGATATCAAATAATAAGATTTCTTGTGTTTGTTTGATTAGAGATTTAAATATTGTATTTAAAAATTACTTGTGACATTATCTGTTTAGACTTCTTTGGGGAAAATACAAAATGCTATTCATTTAAATATTTTGAAGTATTTTGGTTTCTTATTTTGCTGTAACATATTTTCTAATTTCACAGATTTAACTGTAAATGAATTTTCTTTTAGTTTGAAAACAAATATTTTGCTTTTCTGTTTACCGTGTTTAACCTTAACATTTCTTTTTTATCCAAGCTATTATTAACTCTGGAAAATGTTTTAAGTCGACAATACATTTGTCAAGCCTAACTGTTTATACCTTGTAAAAGACAAGGAAAAGGTTATTTTGATAGTGATTTAATTTTTTATGGAAATATTTTATTTGGATCTTGAGAAGTTAGAACTTAAGTAAATGTTTTTTTTTTGTAATAATAAATTAGAAAAAAATTAAGAACATCATATATTTTTTCAGTATTTTAATTTGCTATATTGAATATTGAAGCATAATATTGATAAATAAAAATAACTGTAATAATAAAACTCGAGATTATTTGCGGAAATGAGTGGCACGCCTGCATTGATTAATTTCTAAATTTAAGGTAATTTAGAACAGAAAGCATTGATTATTCAAATGTCGTTTTAAACTAAGGTTAACTCGCTTATTAGTTATTACTTTATTTATCTGCAACCGCTAACGTCACCTATTTGTGCTGATTCTGAATACATAGATACCTTTTTCTTTCCTTTTAATTTACAAAATATTTAATCGAAATATTTTATAATTATTTTAAGAAAAAACTAAAATGAATTTATAGATAAGAGTCAGAGTTGATCAATTAAACAGATAACGCTGATAACTAATAACAATTGCAGTCTGGCATGATTCTCCTTCCTATCCTGGAAGTAATTTTTAAATATCTTTTGACGTTAATTTGAAGATGTTTCCGTTTTAACCCTTCTTTGCATGATTTTTTCTTTATTGGTGAAATAAATCAAGTTGATGTAATTCATGTTCAAAATTAAAGGAAAAATGGTTAAAAAAATCTTAGTATATATTTATAGTATAAATTTAGCAAAAAACAATATGCTAAAAGTTTCCATCATCATCCAAAGTTAGATCATTAGCTAAGTACTAAATAGAAATAAAAGAGGAAAATAACAGAAACACGTGCTACAAACCTTTATTCCACTCATTTTCAATTTTTTAGCAATAGAAACTCTAATATAATAAAACAAAATTATAAACGAAATCATACGTTTATTGCAACTACAACAAGACAACTTTAAGCTCGTTTCACTGATAATGACACTTGTTTATTTTTGACTGCTATGTTTCTTTTTATGCAATGGACATTAAAAAGATATCCAAACACGATCAACTTAAAGTGAACTTGTTCTTTTATATAATTTTTGGGCATTATAGGTTATGATGGAAATTTCCACCATTATGCAAAGAAGGGTTAATATTTTATGATTTTTGTTTCAAACGTCAAAATATTTTTTAATTTTTTTTATGACTGGAAATTTTGACAAAATTCTCTGAATAAATACCTCTACAAATATTCTACAATTATGACAACCTCCAATAATTTTTATATTATAAATCTGAAAAAAAATGTGAATGAAGTATTTTAAACTTGTGTATTTTTATAAGTAAGCCTCAGGATCTTTAGTTTGTAATAGTCATTTTCACCTAATTTCTTTTACATTTTTCTTGTAAATTTTTCGGAATCCGTCAAAGCTATTTTTAATTGAGATGTTTGAAAGTATGCCATGATTTAAAGTTTTTGATAAAGTGGTTTCTTAAATTATTAATTTAAAACTTATATGCAATATATATTTAATAAGATATTTAGTTTTCTAAAATTACAACTGAATAATTTAAAAATAATTAATTTATAATAATCGTACTTATTAAAAAGTTACAAAAAAATCAGAATTCAATGGATGTACATAAATATATTTGTTTATAATATTTCATAAGATTTTCTGTTTAGCTAATTTGGAAAAAAAAAAAATCAATCTGCCAGCTGACGGCTTATTGGATCAACAGTTTGTGAGTTCGTTTCCTATCTGTGGTGAAGATGTTTTTAGTGGGGTTTTGAATTCATTTTAAACTGTGGGACCTGGTTTAATTATAGCCCTTGTGAGCAATAAATGACTTCAGAATCACAATCACAGTTTTTTTAAAATTCACACCTTGATATTGCGAAATACTTTTCAAAGTGTCGTGGGATAATATTAAACCTGTGTTTTTGATCATGTGTGCTATGCCCCCTGTTACTGGTTTTATACTTGTTCAAAATTTAATTTGAAATTGATGTAAATATTTTTGTTGTGCATTTCGTCAAATACTTATTATCCCCATATATGTATACATTTTAAGTTCAACTGTTTTTGTGTTAAGAAGTCGTTTTTTTTTTATTCTAATGGGAATTTGAATCGTAAATCATTTCTGGCAGCAAAAATGTGTGTTTAATCCAGTTAATGTTAAGGACGCAGCTGCAAAGACCCCATCAGGACAAATTTTACCATCTGTTCCGCTCTCTGACTGGAAAAATGGTGTAAAACCTTTCATATTCTCTTTACCAGGAGTCATGGAGCATGCAAGCCGCGAACTTGCACACCAATTTTCCACCTCACCACATTACCAATTTCACCGTTACGACATGCCGATACTCATTTAACTCGCCTTCATATCGGACACTCATGTTTCACAAACACAGACATTTATTTAAAAGTGAATCGAATCCACGGTGTGAAACGTGTGATGAACCATTATATATATAACTGTATTTCATATTTTAATTTCATGTCCTAATTTTAGCGTTTACCGTTTTATATTTTTCAGACTATTTAACTCTTTATGATTTAGTGGGGGAGCCACCCCATAGAAAACATTTTGATTTTTAAAGGCAATTGGTTTTATTTTATTTAAATTTTATGACTTTAATTTTATGAATTTTATTTTTACGTTCTATTATACTTATTTAGATTTTACTGGATATATATACATTTATTTTTGTATTTTAATGTTGAGCTTAGTTTTTATGCAAGGTTTTCTTAAAATGTAATTTTTGGCGCAGCTTGGCCTTTTTGGACCTTGCGACATAATATCCAACCAACCAACCAATCAATTAATGTTAAAGTCTCTCTAAATAATTACTACACAATAAATAAAATAAACTAACAAGTTCAGATAAGTAATTTAGTAAACAGATTATTTGCTTTTGAATGCATTGCTTACTATTTTAATTTAAAAAATCCTCTGCTGTATATTTATTGCTTAGTTAAGTATTTATGTTCAAAATTATAACTCAATAGTATATTTATAAATGGAAAAATAATTGTATTAACTTTCCTCTTTTTCCTTTCATGCCTTTGCGGACGAAATTTCTACGGATTTGCCACAAGCGGTTACGAAAGTAAATGAAAGGAAGTCGCAAATGAGGTGAGAATTTCTTTTTTATTTCTTTCGCAAAATTTTAGATTTAATATAAAAAAATCCCTAAACTTTCTAGAAATATTAATAAAGCTATATTTTAAATATTTTGTATTAAAGTCATTTAATACATTCTTATTAAATATAAATTTCATTGATACAATTTTTTGTAAACGCAGTATTTTATTTTGAGTTACAAAAAAATTCATTTTTATTTAAACAGTGCATTAGTGATTATTAAATCAAACTTTATTACAATAGTTTCATAAACTAAAATTATTCTGAGAAAAGGTGCTGTTCACTGACTATGAAACTTGGAATTTAAGTATTTTTTGGAGCTAAGAAATGTATGCTTTTTTGTAAATAACTAGTTATTTTTAAATTATTATTTTTTTACATATCCGGTTCGCAATTTGAAAAATGGAAAAATATACATAATTCTGTTTTGTGTAAAAAAAAAAAAAAAACTTCCTTGCTGATTTAAACTTGCCATAAGGTGGATGTTATGATCTATTTATTGCTTGCGTAAACAATCAAAAATTAATATTTAATGTGCTTTACGCCTGTAAAGGACTGTAAATTACAGGAAATAAATTTATCTTTACTTAATGATGAATAAGTATTTATTTTTTTTAATAGCGGTATTAAGAGAGAAATCTCCAATAAAATATAAAATAACTCATCCCACTAAGATATTGGTCAACATTTTCTTTCCAACTGCTCACTGAAGACCTCATCCCACTGACACATTGACTTGTTTTTGATGGGTGGACAAAATTGTATAGTCAACATTATTGGTGAAAACGACTATTTGCTTAATTCAAAGAACAATTATAAGTAAAATAAAGTGACGTACACGTGATCTCAACTGTTACGAAAGAAACTACCACTTTATGGTTAAGAAAAAGGAACACTAACTTGTTTATTTAGTAACAGACTCATATTTATTGAGATTGATATAACCACTTTGGTAAAAAAATAATTAAATAGGTGATTACTATTGAAATATATGAAGGACTCAGAATGTGATTCTATGTATCCTTAGGTAAAGTGCCACATTTATTATGACGTCAACGGATAGTTTTATAGCCGAATATTCTATAACATTTGTCCATGCGTAGTGGAATTATTTCCGGGACATTTTATTCCAAAGTGGGCCGTATTCACGCATCTCGTGTAAATGAAATAAGAATTCCCGTTCACTCATCCCAACATATGAGATGAGCTTACAGACTAGTTAGTGCCCTGGCCTTCTGTTCAACAGCTCGTAGGTTCGAATCCCGCTATGGATTTAGTAGTTTGTAATGATGCACTTTGTTCCGGTCTAATAAGCTCTCGTGTGAAGGAAGACAATGTTGAGCTACAAAAGAACAAGACTAAACATACTTCCTATACCTTATTCTGAATTGGGCTCTTCAAGATATATGGAAACTGTTAGGGGACGAAGCAGAAAATCCCCTATACTTGACCTGTGTAACGAGTCAAGTCAGAGATTAGATTAGCGCATGCGCGCAAACATTGCCGCCCTCCTCTTCCCCTCCCGATTATGTTTCTGTTTATTTTTTATTTTTGAGTAGTTCTCAGAGAGACAGCACACTGGAGGTGTGTTTGTGGCGGTGTCCGCCAATTATACAGTTATGTTTGTTGTTTAAAGTTATGTTTAAAATTATGTATATATTAAAATTGTTCTCATTAATAAATTTAATTAATTTAAATTAAAATGGTCATAATTTGCCTTGCCTCTACGCTACGCTACACCTGCCACCCTCTCAAAGAATATTGCGATTACGACTTATTTAACTTTCTTTTGTCGACTTTAGTGAACATGCGGAAATTTATTTGAACCGGGTTTCGAATTCACTCTCTTTGGATAATGAGAACGACCCCGTAACCAACCAAGGCACCACAGTTTACAAAAATATTGTTGCACCAGTATACTTCCCTGTACTTAGGTCAAGTATTAGGGTTTTCTGCTAGCTTCCTGCGTCTAAAGGAGGAAGACTTCCATCTAACTACCAGAAACACGCTGTTGTCTGTCACCCCCAGAGGTATCATTTCACATGGAGAACAAAGCAACGATGATCTATTTATGCACACTGTTCACTGGTGGAACACGCTAAAGGAAACTGAAACGTCATATACATTTTCCATTCTTTTGTAATGATTGGAATGGAACTCGACATTTTCCATTTCGAAGAATATGGTTTTATCATTTGGCTGAGTGAGCCCACTACACTGATTATCATAAATTAAAGAAAAATCACATAAATGACGGTAACGCAAAAAGTTATTTGTGAAATTTAATGAAACTTATTATACAACACAAATGAAGATAACATAAAAGAAATCACCAGATAGTTATTGTATTTTAAAAATTAGCATATATATACAACGATCAAATGGGAGGTCTAAGCTTAGTATAAGAAAAGTATCTTTAATATGGGATATCATCCACCCGAGAAGCAATACAACTCCTGCAGCATTGTGGTGCTCTCAATTAATTATGCGGTCTATTAATTGTGTAGGAAGTGAGAAATATTGCTCTTCCAAAGCAGTTGAAAGTGTGGCTAGAGTACTAGGAGTGGGATTGAAAACAGCTACATATCGTCCTAGAGCATCCCAAACATGCTCGATTGAATTAAATTCCGATAATCGAGCTGGTCCCAGAATGCACTTAAATGTTTCATGCTCAAGATAAGCATCCACGATGCAAGTCGTGTATGGTCTCGCAGTATCATCTTGTAGCACGACAGAATCGCCTATTGCCCAGCATAAGGGCCCACATAAGCATCCAGAATATCATCTCTTCCCGTGGAAATGTTTATGCTTACATCTATAAAAACATGGAGGTCTTTGCGTCAACCCAAAGAGATACCACCCAAACACACACTGCCTGATTCGTATGCATCTCTTTCACGGATGTTTGAAGGATGAAAACTAGTTCCATGTTCTCTCCAAATGAAAATGCGCCTACTTTCGAGGCTGAATCTCGATTCACTGATAAAAAGAACACTCCTCCTTTGATCACGCGTCCAATGGATATCTTAACGTGTCCACTACAAACGGCTCTGCCAATGGAATGACGTGAGTGGGTTACAGTACTTCGGAGTTAAGTTTTACTTTCATGCGCATGACAAATATCTATTATCGGCATTTGTGATATCACGTGTCCTTCAGTGGCTGAACCGCCTGGATGTCGAGCTAGGCGTTTAGAAGTTGTTGCCCAAATTCTATGAATCCTAGACTGACTCTATCCACTATTGTATGTTTTTGACCTGCCTTTAGTCTCCCAATAGCTTGTCATCGAAATATTTCGGTCAAATGATGCCTGGAAGCCATTGTTCCAATTTCCTTATACCAGATTTCTAATTTCAGACACGCACCGACCATATCCACCTTGTTCTGAGATATAAATTTTTATGCTCTTTGCAAATGACTTATTCTGACAACAGCACCACTATTTTGCATAATGTCATATTGTTTAGCTGTTTTTACTTATCAAGATATTCAAATTGTATTGAGATTGATATATTTTTGGAAGAGTTATGACTATTTTTGTGATTTTTCTTTAATTTTTGGTAACCATGAATGTATTCTATTTTTTTTACTAAGAAAATGAATTTCTGATATGTAAAATTATACAAGAATTTAAAAAAAATATCTAAATTATACTAAAAGAAACTCGTTTTGCATTGATTCAACAAGAGATCTTTTACCATTCTTCAAAAAGTCAGTTGTTAAATCAAATGCCTTAGTCTGGAAATCAGTTATTGAAGAATGAAATTGCCTTTTTCGACTAGTATTCTACCAAAAATCGAGTTGTATAACTTTTTATATCTTGAACGCGGATCTTTTTTTAAATTTCTGCTTCATCTATTAGGCTCGAATTCGGATATCTTTATCTCCACTTCCAGCATTCTTAATTGTATCAGTAAGTTAGTCAATCGTATTTTCAGTTTTTCTTAGTCCGTTAAATTTTACTTTTCTTTCGTAATGAAAAAAATATTGCGACTGCCTTTAAATCTCAAAAAATGAACAATCCTACAGGCTTATGTTTACCCATTAAAATATGTCGGCTCCATTGGTTCAGAGTTGGCAGTTGAATGGTTACCTCTCTGATCTGCGGTTTAACCGCACGCGGATTCGATTCCCATTCAGGCAATTCAGTAATTCGGAACCCCCTTTAAACAGTTCATCCTAACCTCGTGTGAAAAAGTGACTGTTAATCGACAAACAAAGCTCACTAAACCTATTTTAATGAACAACTTTTATTCAGCTAATTACATCCCATGTCAAAATCTTTTATTTCTCTTTGTAATATTTACCATTCTCCAAGTAATCTTTTGTTGAGTGCCAGCCAGGCTGGCAATAAGAGGTGTGCTGCTCCATTTTCCCAACTGAACCGCAATTCGGTGAGGAGTCCGACTTCTTCAGTACACGCATGTCATAGGCAACCGTTTATAGCGGGGCAGACAACCTTCATACAAGAAAAGGACAAAGACAAGAGAGCGAGAAAGTACATCCATGTCCGAACTGGAATTCGAACCCAAGACCTCCTTATCCACAGTCATTCACGCTGACCACTCCAAGCAATTTAAAAATATTTATCATCTATTTAAAATTAATGTTTGTTTCTAGTAAACTTATGCATGTAGATTTGTCAAAATTGTTCGGAAACTGGCCAACATTAATGGTAGTCAATTTAGTCCTTAAGTTGTTATTTTCGTGTATCAATCTGGTAGCTGAAGGGCTACGTCTCTGTCCTTAAAATCAACAGTTCATGGGTTTGATTCCGACTTTTATCGTGAATAGAAACTTTAGAGCCTCAGATCCAGTTTAACTCTTGCATACATGAAAACCACCACACCAGGTTGTTCACGCTTTTTTGTAATGAGTTTGGAAAGATATTAGAAAATAAAATACTTTTCTAATATTTTTTATAAATATTAATAAAATATTAATAAAAATAATATTAATAAAATTAATAAAAATCTAATATTAGTAAAAATATAATTTCAATTATATATGTTCAATCTGATAGCCCTTTCTCTGTATTGTCATATTACATCTTAATTTCTTAGATAAAAATCCTTTTTTTAATACATCAAAGCTAATATAGTTCCACTTTTCCTTCACAATCTTCAAAAGTACATCAGCAATGTTTTTATGCCTCTTATAAAGAGCTTGTTTTAAAAGTCTAAATGCACAGTAATCCATAGGTGAAACATCACGGGACTTGGATGAAATGTCTAAGTCCCGTGATGTTTCACACTCTCGTTGAAAGTAATAACCTCAGTTAAGACATCAACAGTAAGGAAACACAACTTGCTCCAACATCTCGGAGATGAAGCTCTGTCTGTTTCAATTTACGGTAATGCATTCTATAACGTGAGAGAGTAATATCTAATACCGCCCTATACCATAATACCCGGTGCAGGACCAGTGTGGTGGTGCAGACAGAAGCGTGACTCATCAATAATGACAATTTCATTCCCTTCTGCAGTCCACATCTTTCTTTCATTGCGATCTTGCGCCATAAAACCCATCCAACCAAAATTATTTCATCGCATCTTAGGCGGCGGAGACGTCTGTGGTTCTACGTCAAGAGTAGACGAAGTAATAGACGTATTGCGGACAGACCACTCTGCTGTTAACGGTGTCGAATTGTACGCGCATATGACGTTGAATGTGCTGTGCTGTTAAATATTGAATGTATCTGAACGATCCGTCATTGTTATACCCACAATTTGCCTTTCATCACTTGAAGTGGTGCACTGAGGTGGATGCGATCGAACACGTCGGCCCGTCGTACCCAACGATGACATATCCGCTTTACAGTTGTTTGGTTTCGTCAAACACCACCACAGATTTCCCTGAAAGGTTATCCACAATCTCGATAGGCAACTATCCTCTTCCTGTGCCGTACTCGGATGCTTGATGGGAAAATAATCACTGTTTTCTACGAGGCATAATTGATCCTTAAAATAAAAGAATACAAAAAAATGAACTTGAAATCTCTGAGTCTTAAATAGCGCGGTTACAAGTTAAAGTACATACTTTCTAAATATTGGATTGTTCGCACATCACGTGCGCCTGTGGGGCACGTGATGTGCGTTTGTTCTAAAATTCTAATCATTTGCATGTCTCACCTCTGCATGTAGAAAATTTCATGCTATTGGCAAGCTTCCTTCAGGGTGTTGCATTGACGGTGGCCAGCAGTGTATTTTAAGATTTTACAATATTTACATGTAAAACATGAGATGAGACTTTAGATTTAATAAGATGTGTACGTAGGTTAGTTGAGTATACATTTTTTGACTTTTTTTCAAAGAAATGTAAATTTTGACATTTCTTTCCTTCCATATTAATTATGTCACTCATTTTACGTACAGAAATTTAAAAATCATGACTTTCACATCTTTTTTTAAAAAAAAAAAATAATTAAGAGTATTTTTCTTTGTATAGCGATAAATATGTAACTTTGATCCATTGTTTATTTTTCTGCAACGTTTTAAGGCTAAAACTTTCTTAATGGTGCAGCCCTATAACAATTTGATCCTAATTACATTTTTAATTTTAAAATTTTAACTTCATGGAGAAAATAGTACTTGGTGTTCACACATGTTTGTAACCTCTTTAACAAACCTATTTTCGTAATGTATGTTAAATGGATCCAAACGCATTCCGATCGCTAAATTTTGTGAAAATCTGACATTAAGTATTAGGTTGTTTCGCGAAAGAAGTTTCGTTTTTCCCACCTGGTTAAATTTTTTACTAGTATACACCAACCGTTTTATGAGTGTGTGTAATCAAAAGTATTTGTCTAGAATTGACAATATGCAATTCAATAAGATGTTAATTCGCCATACATTTTTCATTTTACAAAAAAATGAAATTTCTTTCCGAACAATCCAATATTTAGAAAGTATGTACTTTAACTTGTTGTGACTGCATTATGAATTTTATAAAGTAAAATTATTCCCTACTTATATTTTCATTTCATTAATTACTTTATTGTCGATGTCAAATGTTGTTATCGTTTGATTTGTGAAGCTATTGTATAAACACTTATTCTGTGAAAATAGCGAGTTTTCAGAGCTGAGAAATAAGTAAAATCTAAGGCCCATATTTGATATTGTTGGCGCTGAAGCTTAAATCAACCGTTTCGTAATTTCTAGTTGAATGGAACTACAGGTGTCGAATTACCATAAGCTCATTAGGTTTCTATAACATTTATATAGGAATGTTCTAGAAACCTTAGGAAGAATGCTATGGGTACTACCAGAGGCTGAAAGACCAGCCTCAGCCAGTCAGTGAGTCAGATGAAAATTAGTCAAGGCAAGGAAGGATTTACAGACACTTGAGTCTCCAACACTGTAAGTTTTGTGTCTGTTTATGGAAGCTGTATAGATTTTTAGTCTATAAAAGCATCAAGCTAAAGACTTTTGTTGTCAATTTGTGGATAAGAGGGCTGCGTTTCTTTAGAAGAAATTTTAATCTTTCTTTTTCATAGGGCGTTGAAGATGTTATGCAGAAATAACTCGTAACAATATTTTTTGTTCTTATGCATTTTCAGCTATTAACAGGAATATGCACCGCTCACCCTGTCTAGTGATCAACATGCCTGACTGTGGATAGGGAGGTCCTGGATTCGAATCAAGGTTCGGACATGGATGCATTTTCTCTCTCTCTCTCTCTCTCTCTCTCTCTCTCTCTCTCGTATTTGTCTTTTCCTTGTATGAAAGGTTCCTACTATATAAACGGGTATACCTATGGCATGTGTGTGCTGAGGAAATGGAATTCAACACCAAATTGCGGTTCAGTTGGAAAAGTGGAGCAGCGCACCCCACACTACCAAACTAACTGCCTCAAGACAACAACATATTTGATTATATATGGTTTAACCTAGGCCTTTTGACGCCAAAAAATGCAGTAAAATTAATGATGGTATATTCGTCTATAAATATCCTAAGACATGGGACAATACAAAAATTTTTGTTATTTTTCTAACTTAACTGTTGGAAGTAGAAAAATATAATGCACTTTTTCCACATCCCATCTGTGAAATATTTTTTAAATAATATTTATCAATTTTATTTAAAGTAAAATCTAAAAAGAGTGAAAATATATTGTTGAAAACAGTTCAGTTGGAAAAGTGGAGCAGCGCACCCCATATTGCAAGCCTAGACAACAGGAATACGCAAATTTAAAATCCTAAATAAAATAATCTAAGAAAAAGGCCAAAAAAATTGGTATCTTAATTCTTCAAAGTCATTCGTTTTGAATTGAGAAAAACATAAGTTATTTTTTATTCTAGTTTATCATTCAATTAAACTTCTTTTTCTCTGCTACAGTTCTTATGTTTAATGTTTCGAAGCACTCTTTGCAAATGCTGAAATGAACTTCTTGAGTAACCTCAATCATATTAATTAATTTTAAATTCAGACACAATAGTAAATATGGCAATTAAAGCTCTGTTAAAGGAAGTTGCGTAGATGTGTGTGCTAACGAAGCAAAAATTATATGACTCCAGTCTATTTCATTGTTACTCTCGTATGGAGATATTCCAAACTTAATTTTTTATCATCAAAGCGCCAAAATGGTACAAGAATCAATGTCTTCTTTTCAGTACTTAGTTTTAAGTGTACTCGATTATATATATATATATATATATATATATATATATATAT
>JAPDSC010127628.1:13307-24384 GCA_026290005.1 Latrodectus geometricus
ATATATATATATATATATATATATATATATATATATATATATATATGCATGCTACTGGAAAGTATCTATAATGTAACACAACTGAGATGAATTTAATTTTGTGAATGAGTGGCGGAAGTTATAAAATGCGTCTATAACCAAGTTTTTGGCTGTTTTTTCACTGAACAGACATATTTATAGATACATAAATATGATAATAAATGTCATAATAAATATGCCTATAAATCTTTAATTATGTACAGCCTATGTTACTGAAGACTGATTAATGTTTTCTTGAAATAACATCGCAGCATATTCGACGAAGTAAAAGAATTTATTTTCTTTCGATTTAAAAATGGCGAGCCATTTTCTTTTTCAATCCCTGACAAGTACAGGAATGTTTTCTCATCTATTCGAACAAGATGGTGCCGTTCCATTTGATGACACCCTATCTGGAAGCCGGATAGTTATCGTTTTATTACCTTTGTTTTAACAAGGCCACCATGGCCTGGTTATTTAGGGCGTTCGTCTCGTTATCGGCAGGTAGTGAGTTCGAGTCCCGACCTAAAGATCCCTCTTGTTCTCTAATGGTGGCTCTGACATATTAAAATATGTCATGGTCACAATGTCCTTTAACTGAAATGATGAATCTGGGGGTGCAGGCTTAGTATTGGAGAGTCTTCTGCTTCTTAATGACGAAGCTTCCCCTTTGCTGCTGTTATCTAATTGGTAGAGTTTAACTCAGAGCTAGCAACTTTGAAGCATGCTGGTGCAACAACAACCTTGGTTTCAACAGTTCGTGGTTTCGAGCCTCATTTTGGACACGACTATTTTTGGTGGTTCGGTAAATATTTACAGCTGTAGTTCCCGATATAAGTAATTGTTAAATATAGGATCTTCCCTTCAACAAGTCGAATTCCCACTTCGGTGTTAGGTGTTTGCAGTGGTTGAGAAATCCACTTCAAACCTCTTGAGCAAAAATGACTGTTGAATGACTAAGAAACCCAATTGGTTAATTTAAATTCTTGATAAATTTACATTTGTTATGTGGAACACATCGTGAAAAGCTATGTTTCAACAAGATAATGCGCGACCATACGTTGTAAATATTGAATGGACCTTTTAATACAGAAAAAATTTGGTTATTGCCTTAGTTAACACGTTCTTCAGTTCTCAACCAAATAGAAAACTTGGTCAATAAGATTGCCAAACGATGCACTCCCTATCATATGCCAATTATTAAGGGCAATGATAATGTAAAATGCGTTGAATTTAATTGCCCACATAGAAAGAACTATGAAAACTGAATCAAACAGAAATTATAAAAATATAAATGGGTTTATTGCTGGTAGAGGCAGTTGTTCTGAGCCTTAATTTATTAGAATCTATGGTTCCAAATTTCTTGAAATTATAAACCCTTATTATTTATTGAAATTTATTTGTCGAATATCTTCATTATTTGCTGTTTTTCTGGTGTAGCAATTTTTTAAGGTCAATAGTGTAGATACATTTAGAAGTAACATTTGAAATATAGGTTTGAATCACATTTGAAGCAGCTGCTGAATAATGTAGCGGTCTGGCCTTCGATTCAACAGATCGTGAGTTAGATTTCCATTTCGAGTTTGGGTGTTTTCTTCACACTTTGAATTGTAAACTTCATGTGCAAAAAATATTCTTGGATTGGCTAAATCCTCTTATATTGAATTATAATACAGGGGAAAATATGAAGTGAAATTCGTGATAAATAAAAATTAAATGAATTTTATTTCCAGATGGGGATGATTAATTATGAAATAATTACCATGTTAATAATTTCGGTTACATTTTCTTTTTTTGATGAGCGTACTTTTAAATGATGAAGGAAATTATTATACATTTAGATTGAAAATATGTTACTTACAAAATATTTTATTTTTCATCACAATTATAATCAAAAAAGTCTATTAATTAAAACGGTAACTTAGAATTCTGATTCTTGCAAGTGAAGATATTAATTTTTTTTTGTTTTTATAATCATACTGAGAGTTCAATTAGCACTATTCTTAACCTTTTTTTTTAACGGTGGGCATTGGGTGATCAACCCTTTGCCACAACAAGGCCGGAAACTGCTGCTCATTTAGCGTTACCCGGTGGGCACCTGTGAACTAAGGAACGGAGACGAATAGCATTACCAACATCACACCACCACAAACCAGTTTATAGGGTGGGCCATATTTATTCATCCATCATCTAAGGAAAAGACAAGAAACAGAGAAAGAGAAAGTACATCCATGCCCGAGTATTCGAACCCATGTCCTCCCCATCCGTAGTCAGGTACTCTAACCACTAAATAGGGTAGGTGGCACTCTTAACTTTTAAGTATGATCTCTTCTATTTAGTTTTAAGTATGAGCTCTTCTATATTATCACAATTTTTAAAAAATTATAACAACAATTTAAATTCTTTATTTTTTCAGTATTAGGTAAAAATGATGAAAATAACCTAATTATGTTGAAAATAACCTAATTAAATTATAAAAAGCTAAACACATAATTTTGAAATTCACAAAAATGATTTACATTACCTATGTTTTTTTTTAATCATAGTTCACTCGTATGATAATCACATTCATATATACTTTAATCATAATTAACAAATGTTTCTGGGTCAGGATTATTTTACAGTAGTGTAAATATTTTTCGCTAAGTAAGTACTTAAATTTTGCGGAGAAATACATTACCATATTTTCCTACAGTAAATAAAATTCAAATAAAGATTTTGAAACTTTTTGAATTCTTGTTGCAATGCATTTTCGATTCTTTGGTCTAATGTATGTATTTTTAGTTATTAAATTCTGATTTGTATGTGTAAAATAGAATATGATATATCAAGTATATATAAAATGAGAATGAATTGATAGACAATGTTTGCATTTCATTTTTCAACCTTTCTTAAAATTAGTGTTTGTATGGAATCAATGTCGTAAGTTATATTTTATTAAGGTTTTTCTTTTGAAGATTTTGCTCATTATTTTTGTTTTACGATTGTTTTTCAATTGATGTATTTCATTAAGTTCAGCTAAGCTTAAAAGAAGGACAACTTATGTTTTCTTAAACCTCGAAACTATAAAAATATTTTTTTTTTTTTTTGTAATTTCGAATTTTAAAATTTAGATGCCACAGATTTTGTTGAAATATTTTCAAGAATAGTAATACTTTCTCTATCCTACGGTTGTTTTTAAAGTAATGTTGATATTTTTGAAGAAGGACCGTAATTTTGAATTTTCTATATGATGTATCCTTTTTTTTTTTGGCGCAGCTTGTGTTTTTTGGACCTTGCGCCAGAAAACCCAACCAACCAACGATGTATCCTTTTTTCTGTTTACTTAATTAAATAAAGTTACATTTCCAGGATCTCGTTACACTCACACAAACGTCACACTGTAATTCACCATGATGCGTCGTTATCTGCTTTCTTCTGAAATTATTTTATTGGGAAACTACTTTGAAGAGAGTGAAATGATAAGAACCCTTACTGCAACAGATTTTAAGATAATACTTAAAAAAAGCATTTTCACTCTATATATATTTAGATTTTCGAAGATGATGCTATTTCTAAAATGTAGGAAAGCATTTTTATCATTGGCTGTTATCTATTCCAATCCTATAAAGCAGACATAAAGAAAACACCTTAGCCCTTATTTTATTACGTGAAATTTCAATTATTCACTAGTTTCTCTTTTAAATTTTATATTGAAAGAAGCAGAAATCTAATTTATAAATATATGAAATTATTTTTAGTAAAAATTTAAATGACATGGTTGCATTAGTATGTAATTTAATATATTTCGACAGATTTCAATTTTGCAGACAAATTCTACAGCAAATTTATTCTTGATACTTATTAAAACTTTTAATTAGTATTGAATTTATACTGCCTATTAAAAATTAATATTATCTATTTGGTATAGTAGGTCAAGATTAAAAAAACAAGACATACTTTTTACAAAAACAATACCGATTCTAAAGTTATAAGCTTTTTCTTAGAATTTCTTTTAAAGAGAATAAAAATTATTTTCCTTCAAAAGCAAAACAGAAAATATGTTTAGAGGATTCCCCCCCTTCTTTCACTAACTGTTTATTTTTATTAACATGCGTAAATTTGAAATGTATTTTTAAACAAAATATCATTAAATGTACATGGTGCAAAAATAGAATCATTTGGTATATAAAAAAAAATTAAATATTGTGTATTTATAAAGCCCTTTCATGTGTGGAAATGGGGTATTGGGTTGTCCGGAAAGTTCGTGCCGATATTTTAGGACATTTAAAATGCAGCTCATTTAAATTGATATACTTTTATTAAATTATATAAGTACCATTCTGCTCCACAACCTTTCTCTATCTTTCTTGTAGCTTGAGAATTCCGTCCTTCCAGAACCTCTCAGATTTTTCGGCAAAACAAATGTGTCCAAATGAGTTTTGATCTCAACCAAAGAATAGGAATTTTTCCCATTAAGGGAAATCCTTCATCCAGCATCCTCACAATAAACAGCGCATATCTTATTTGCCGCTTGTGTGGAATTTTTGCCCTTTCGGAAAAAGAAAAGCATTCAATGCCTATAATCCACTTTATTTGCCACCTTATTCTAAGGCGCACAAAACTGATAAAAATGAACGAATCGTAACACAACTTTTTTTTTTTTTTAACTATGGCTGAAGCTAATTCTTTTAGATTATGTACAAATCATTTGGTTTCAATAATTGCGATATATTTAGTCAGGTTTCTTGCGTTACCTACCGAAAATCGACATGAACTTTCCGGGCAACCCAATCTTTTTGAAAAGAAAGCGTTTCATTTTGAAGTAATCCGAATGAAAAGTAATTTTAATGCTACACAAAGCTGAAAATTGGTTTTCATGTATTCTAATTTCTGAAGGAGGAATGTTTAAAGCCTTTAATCAATCAATCTACCATCGAATTTATTGTACACAATATAGACAATATTTTAAGAAAATACAATATACTTTATTTAAAGAAAAAGGACCCGAATACAGATATTTACTTCAGAAAATCTTAATTTCAGAAATGTATCGAATATTTACGCTTGGAGTTCTGAAATATAATTTAATCGATATAATCACGTTATATTTTACGGAATTCTTCTTTTATTTTTACTGTCTCAAATTTTAAAGGAAGCAGCCGCCCAACCCTGTCTGGTGGTTAGAGTACCTGACTACGGATAGGGAGGACCTGTGTTCGATTCCCGGCTAGGGTTTGGATGTACTCTCTCTCTTTCTGTGTTTCTTATCCTTTCCTCAGATGATGGATGGATGTGGCCCGCCCTATAAACGGGTTTGTGGTAGTGTGGCGTGGGCGATGCTACTCGTACCTCCGTGACTTGGTTCACAGGTACTCACCGGGTAACGATAAAATGAGTAGCAGTTTCTGGCCTTGTTACGGCAAATGAGAGTACTCAAGGGTGCTCGCCATTAGAAATACAAAAAAAAAGAAAAAAAATTAAAGGAAGCAAATACTTCCGATTTGAAAATGTGATATCTTCCATTCAATTAAAAGAAAAAAACTGGAATTTTCATCGATTGTACTTAGAATCTTTTGAATAGAGGAAATTGTATTCGGCTGTTCGGAAAGTTATTTCGTTTTATATGGAAATGAAAAGCGTATAGCAAATAAATATTAAATTGTCAATTCTAGTACAATACCTTTTGCCATTTTTTTGGTCTTAGCATGATTTCATTCTCATAAAATGGTTGGTTTTCTCCAGTAAAAAACTGCAAAACGAAATGACTTTCTGAACAACCCAATAAAATATTAGCAATAAATAAAACTAGTTTTTGGAGTTGAAAAATCTAAATGGATTCGTGAAGCTGCGGTAAAAATATTATCTATCGCAGAATAACCCATATGCAGCTATCAATGTAAATTTCACAACACATTGCCGTTCAATATAAATACCTTATGTAATATTTACTAATATTATGAAAGATGAAAGCAAGCTATATATACCTAGGGACAAAAGTTTGAATGTGGACTAATGATCGGACAGCATTCTTCAGAACGAGATACCATCGGTTTGATCCCGCCTGGTGTTAAACTAAAAGAACAGATTTTAGATGGATGTTGCTTTTTTGCGTTTCTGCATGTACTTCTGACGGGGTGAGTGCTTCGACATTTTCTTGGCCTTTCCCTCTTTTGTGACACGTAAGTATAGCCTACAACCTATAAAAAGCATTTGTCACGGGCATCAAAAATGCCTTGCAATGCCTTTTAGGCCGTAAAACTCTGTCAACAACATAGTGTCAAACTATCAAAAAAAGTTACATTTTTTTATTCTCTTTTTTTCTCTTACACCTGTCTTGATATCTCTGTCAGAAGAACAGTAAAATGATGAATCATAAAAAGAATTAAAATTGGCTTCCATAGAGTTGTCTTCAAAAAACATTACAACAATGACGCAGTGCCTGAGGTGGTCACCACCCATATCCCTCTGGTGGCATGCAGATCAACAAGACGAATCCCCAATAAGATGTAAATGCTTCCGTAAGTATTTATGTCCAATAAGCAAACGGAAGCAAGCAATTCCCAACAGGCATTGAAGTTGCGGTGACTTGATTAGTTTGCTCTCGTTATTGAAAGGTTGTGGGTTCGAATCTCGACCCAGCTGAGGAGATCCGTCATCTTCAATGATGGCGGCTGGGGAACGTTTTGGGGCAAAATGTGTTGGTCGTAATGTCTCGTACGTGAAGTGATGCCTCTGGAGATCGTAGGCCAAATCTGGAAATTTTCTGCTTGGTTCTAAATTACGATGTGAACAATCCATTTTCGGATAACGATGGCACATCTACGGGATGGCTAAATGTATAATTTGTCACAACTTTTGTCCCTTGTTAGGCTGAAAGATGAAATTTTTAAAATCCACATAACTTCAATATTTTAAATATAAATTTATTGTTAGACAAACCGACTATTAAGAAAATTTTATCATTAAAGTACAAATCAAAAACCGGAACCGATAGTATCAGGTTTCCTTTTATTTGAATCTGAATTTCGAGCTCCTATAAGGAATCACGTGTGCAAATTCCGAGCTGCAATTGATTAAGAAAATGAAAACATTTAATTAGAATAGTTAAAAGTTTTTAATGTAAGTTATTCATTTTTAGGTATACATTTTTCAACTGTAGATATACATAAATGCACCTTAACCAAATATTTTCAGCATCATGGTCTTGTATTGTGTTTCTGCTATCTGGATGATATTCTTTGAGTCTGCATCTGTTTTTGATGTACTTTTAAGCATTTTTCATAATTATGTAATTTATGCACTTTTAGAAAATGTTCAAATTGTTAAAGTTTGAGAATTTTTAGACCTTTTATCACTGAAATTGCCAGGATCTCTTTTTTGAAATATACAATATATTTGTTTGTTTGTTTAAAATCTAATTATATTAAATATATAAATTGACTTATAAAAAAAGATATTTTTTTATACATCGATGGGGGGGGGGGGGGTTTCTCGCAATTAAATGTTTTTCTTGGAAAGAAATTGATGGCTTCAGACTAATCTTCAATATATTTTCCTGAATATCGAAAAATCAAATTTATCTTTTCCGGCTGTATTGTAGATTCCAAGGACTTCATCACTTTCTGCAAGACTTTGTTGTGTCAGGCGAATGAGTAGCATTCTGCGCTCAATTCATAGGTTCAATTCCCGCCCCCTTTTCTCCATGTTTTTAATAGTTCAGAAAACTGTATATTCCAGTCTAAATAACTTTGTATGCAAAAGATGGATTTTGAGCGACTAACAAACTAAACTAATTTTCCTAAAAAACACTCATTAAACTTAAAATTATAAACAAAAAAATATTTTGCAAAGAAATTGATGACTTTATCATAATCTGGAATAAAAATTACTGTTAATTATACCAGAAATCGAATTCTGTTTTTTTCTGCAATAAGTACATGTTAAACATTGCTTTGCCCTCTTTAAGGCTGAAAGCATGCACCGAACTGGAAAACAAACAATTAATCCTTTGGCTCCAAAATTCGATGATTTAATTCCAACCATTGTTTTGGATGTGTTTATAATAGTTCAGAATCCACTTGGAACTACACATCCCAATCTTCGTGAGAAAAATAGGAACTTTGATTTTTCATGGTTGGTTAGTTTGTTCATTTATCGGGCGCGCGTAAAAATGATATCCTGTCTGCATTCAAATTACTGTTTCTATACTTAAATAAGTGTCATCTTATATTACTTGTCATTGGAAAACGTTTCAAGCAAAGAAAACATTTTTATTTTTTGTTATTTAGGAATGATTAATGCACTTGCATTTTAAAATGAGTTTTTCTATTCCAATGCAGCAGGTAATTACTGACTTTATCATTATGCCGTACAGAGATCAAAGAAAGACAAAAAAATATTAAGAATACTTAAAACATTAATAACACTAAAAACATAAAATCAGGTAAGCAAACTATTCAAAGACTCTGGCCCCCCAGTATCGGGGGTAGATGCAGTTAGAGCTGAGCAAACGGGGATATGGTCCATAATGGCACCACTGCGGCGGAAGGGGCAGGTTGGACTATCCACCAAATTGGAACGGAAAAGTTGGGCATGTAAATGGTCATGTTCAGATGCCATTCGAAAGGCGGCCACTGCAAAATAAGAGAGTATATTTAAATATATTACATATAGAGCCATTAGCTGTCGATAATCTACAATACTTTAATGGTACACACATACCTTTAATGATATCAGCAGATGATTCTCTCAGCAGGACATTCGGAATTTTACTAGCACAAGTTTGACTAGCCTAAAATATCTCCTAGCATATAGAGATCTGTCCCGGACTTCCCTGTACCTTCGCAAACGTCTGGGGTTTACGGTCAAACAATTGAGGCAATGCGCATCTTGCTGGATTTCCAATGCTACGAACGCTTTGTGTGGTAAACATTTATTTTTGGTTATGAAAAAGTCTGTTTTCCTGTAAATGTCCTTGAGTTGGATTCTACCAGTTTTGTGGAAGCCGCTGGGTCACTTTGAAGCAAGGACCAAGCATAAGCTTTTAACATTGGGTCTACCATCCAGAGAGGTGTTATTTCACTTGGAGGATATTGAGACCACCATCTTTTTAACGTTCCCAATCCACTATTAACGAATATAACGGGTCTTCGGTTTCAATCGTAATTCGATCTCACTGCCTTCCGATAATGAGAACAACCAATCAGTACAACACAGCCAAAGCATATACTGTTCACAGATAGTATTCTTCATTTGGTGATAGGATAAAAATTTCAATTAGCGCCATATCGCATGCATATTGCCCATTTTTCACTAATATATTTATGCCTAGTGATTCTGTACATCTAATGATACCGGATACTAATTTTTGATATAATTACTTGATACGGTTGGCGGGATTTTTGCCCGATTAAAATTTTATTACCAGGTCGAATTTGATCTTGTTTGCCAAAAATAATTCATAATATTTAACTGACAAATTTAAACAGTCATTTCTTAATTTTGTAAAGTATTTGCCCATTGTCATGGCTATTGTTTGGTACTCTCTTCAATAACTATAATTTCGTAAAAGAATTATCCTCAGTCTCTTAATACAACTGTACTTTTGCATGCGAATTCTGAAAAATGTTCGAGTAGCATTTGCTTTCTTAAATGAAACCTTGGGTTTACATGTTTGCATTGGTTTTGAATTCACTCTTTTAACTTTAGATCCTAAGTCGTGTGAAAAATTACCGTTGAGTGACAAATAAATCAAACCGGTATAATATTTCTACGCCACAAGCGGACGTCCAAGCGGAAGCGAGTGTAAGGCCACTTTATGATCTGCTGCGTGACCAGACTCATCAAAGGGAGATTACTGGACCCCACCCCCATCGGACGAGGTGAACACAATTGTTCCAGCAAACCGCTTTCCTGACTAGATGAGTCATCACTACACTCGTACGATATTATGGCTAATCCTCCTAAAGACGGTGGTTTCGAAACCGGAATAAACCATACGAACCTCCATTAACCCCATGTGTATACATCGCTACCCAATTTTATTATATTTGTTGATATGACATGTTTTACATGTGCGGCCTGGGATCGCATTCTCTCTAGAGGGACTTTGTAGGAAAGTGTGCCAAATTTACGTGAAGATAGAGCAAAACCTACAAGAACTCTAGCACCCACCCGAGCTGTTTAGAAACTCTACTGCTGTTACTGGGAGAGCCACAGCCCGCCATTTGACAAATGTCTTTAGAATTGATAATTGCCGAATCTTCTTACCGGAAAGCCAGGAAAATTTGAGTCGTCGGCATATGTTTATGTATTTGGGTTGAGAGGTGAGTACGAGGTATGGTATTTCCAATCCATGATATGCAAAGTTCGTTGTTACATGCTGCGATTCTGAGGTCCATCTGGCGATGTAGCTCTTCACCTCTTTCACAAAAGTTCTTGCAATTTGGGTACTTCAAGCACCTTGTGCGGTGTTGCGTTAATAGAAGACAAAGCGTTGTAATAAAAAATGCGTTTATTGCTAGATGTTCGAGCGTTAGCATTAGACACACTGTAAACTTACAAGGAAAAGTTTGCCAAAAATAGTATGATTACAAAGTGCTCCAAGGAAGGTGCTCCGTAGCTAAGGGTATACGTTATAAATACGAAACATCCAGGTCGGCGTTGAAATATGCATGTGTTTCAAAATAAAATTACAACATTAATTAATATACAAACAAAAAATACAATAATTATAAATGGCATAATAAATACAATTAGTACAATGATTTAACAAATATAAATGAGCAATTCATTTGGACATAAAATTATCTACAACAGGCAAAATGCAAATTTTAGAGATTGGTCTTCTAAGACTGGTCTTCACCGTTCGTATATCTGCTACTCTAATCTGACGGATCTATGAATGAATAAAGAAACTTCAACTTACTGAATGGCAATCCCCTTTCACGAGAAAAATACCTTACCTGAACAATTTTTAAAAGAACATTTTCTGCATATTGTATTCTTTCTGTTTGAGAAATGTTGTTTCTCTTTCAGGGAATTTACGATGAGGAAAAACCTTAAAATAAATGCTGAA
>JAPDSC010127630.1:0-10964 GCA_026290005.1 Latrodectus geometricus
TTCTTATCAGGAAAAATCCTTATATTATGTAAAACATTAAAAAATGGAGTTTTCCTTTCTTTATGACATATTTTTACAATTTATATGTCTTATGGTAATTTCCATAATTTCAAAATTATTCTTTTATAACTTTCCTGCCATACTCGCTCATGCATTTTACATACTCCAATTGCTTCTGATTTAGAAGGCACTCTGTGCTTAGAAAATATCAAAAAATATCAAAACTTTATATCAAATATCAAAATATATCAAAATATCAAAAATTTAAGATATTCTATTCTAAACTTACTTGCATAGCATGCAAACTTTTTTCCTTTTGCTTTCCTTTTTTACCACCTGCAGACAGATTTGAGTTACACTGAATGATTTGATTGTTTTATATTATATGCTCTTAGTTCAAATAGTGAGTGCTGATAAATTAATTAAGCAAGGTACTGCAATTTTTACGCAACTTGTGACATGTGGCTATGAATTTCCAGTAGCGTGCACCTGCAAAGAATCAAATCCAATAATATCACAAGCAAATTGCCAACCCAACCACTTTGCCTTAAATCTTGTAAGTGTTTTGATAAAATTAAAAGTATCTCTATTCTGACATGTTACATCACATAAGTGTTGCAGCTAGAGCACAAACCAATATATATTATATGCATTTTTTCTTTTCAATCTATTCATATTGCTATTTCCTCCCTACAACTTTATGATTGACTTATTTTACATACTTTATTTTGTTTACCAGATATAGAACCCTAACTTTATTATTTTATAACTGCAGAAAAGTCAAGTAGTTTTATTGCATGAATATACCCTTTATCACCTTTATTTAACTTTAAGTTTATCTAATTGCTTTCTAAAGTTTTGTTTTAGCTGCTAAATTAGTCTTTATTTTATATGTTTTTATAAATTTTGTTCAGTTTCAATAGAATTTTTTTTATCCTATTGCTTGTGTAATTTTGAGTTGACAAAATCTCATATTTATAGGTATGTATTGTACATTTTTAACTTTTGTTAAATCATGTGTATTAATTCTATACTATATATAAGCAATATAGCATGTTTATTCTTAAAAAAGTTGATATAATATCAAAATATTAATATTTATTTATTTATTATTTTTAGGCATTTGTATCTTATATTTTTGAGACAGATGGATTTTTGTCTAAGTTTAAATTTAAAGGTCAAAGAATCAAAATATTGTCAAGATTTTGAATATGCATCGCATTTTTCAAGGCATTAGAAGCAATTGTTATACTTTTATCAGAAGAATCTGAACAGTAAAATTTTTTTAATTTTTAATATAATTTAAATATTTTAATATATGATACTTATCATTTTTTCTTCTAGATTTCTTTATAAATTTTATATTTCATTGAATCTTATTATTTTTTTGTAATTTGCTAAGAGCAAGGTAGTTTTAAAGTTTTTAATTCTGTAATTAATTTTCTAGTATGCGGATTTATTTTATTTTTCATTTTTTTAACTTCATAGCTTTTTGAATTACTTTAAAAATTTATTTACAATAATTTTTTAAAATTCATTTCTATATTTCATAATTTTATAATTCCTCTTATTAATATAAAAGTTTGTCTGTGTTCCAATATTTTTATTTTATCTATGTAGGGTATGTTTTCAATTATATTTTTTATTCTCATAGTTAATTTTGCATCTTGAACACCAATGCATTTATTATTTTTATTTTAAAAATTCCAATTAATAATGTCTAAAAAATAAGAAATATTTATTAATAATTTTTATTTAATTTTTCAGAGAATAAAAAACCAAATATTTGATTTTGTTTGTTTTCATCATATCAAAATAAAATGTGTCCTATTTAATTTTATCATTTCTTTAAATTAAATTTTAGCTCTGAGATGTCTACTGTTATGGATGCTGTATTTTAACATGCTGTAATGTGTTTAAAAGACTGATGTCATCATTTAAAACAAAAGTGTCAGATGTAAGTTTATGTGGGAAAATTTGCTTTTTGCCTCGTTTAATAACTAGGACTTTTTTTAATAATAACAAAATTACATTATGCTTTCCATGCCTTAATCAAGTTATGCATCTATAGACTAATATTGAGATTTTCTTATTGTCTATCGCAAAAGAATTTATTCCTTAATATAAAGAATATATTTTAAATAATGTTATATGTTACACACTTAACTGAGTGATATAGCATAACACAATATAAATATTAAAACAAGATAAAAATAAAAAAATAACAGTTAAAAGTAACACACAAACATAAAAATATTCATTCCTGCTCTTTCTAACTTAAGTTATTTATAAAAAGGTGACATGTTCTACAAATTTTAAAAAAAATATGGTTCAAGATACCACACAGTAGGAAATATTGAAATGTTTTAAATAATTCATTTCTTGTGGCAAATCATATAGAGTTAGGAAATGGAAATAAAAAATTCAAGGAGTTTTATTTTAAAAGGTTTATTTGAGTTTTATTATAAATTAATGTGTCGTTTCATGTATTTATTAACAAAAAGCAAACAGGCTGAAATGTAAATATTTTTCCAACATAAATGGGGAAAAAATTAAATTGTACATACATTTTACATTATATATTATTAAGATGAGAAATAAACAGAAGTATTCTTGGGACAAAATTAAATACGAAAAAATTAAAATAATGTGAATCTTGTCCCTGCAATGTTTTACTCAATATCACAATATTTATTTAAATGCCGCTGAAAACTATATGATTCCAAATCTGGAATGTGTGCTATACATTTTGATGCCTACTTTATGTTAACTCCAAAATGGAATCAGTATTTTATGTTGAATTTTGTTAATTTATATGTACTAGTTATTTGTTCCAAAACTCGTTTATTATATTATTTTTTTAATTACGCTATATTAATTTTCTTCATATGTGTCCTTAATGCTAAAATCCCTTACCTTTGATCTTTTTCTACAGGCTAATGCCAAATAAATAATTTATAGGTATGAAAAGTTAAAAAAAATATCTAGAGTTAAAAATATCTTGGGATAATATTAATTTTATGCATTCCTTGCTGGTGTGCGAACCAATAGGTCAAGTTCTTGTAAAAAATTAATTTATTTGATCAGTACATGTTTTTAAAATTCTTAAGAATGTTTCTTTGGGTGTCAATTTACAGATCCTATTGTGATTCCTATTTTTATTACTGTACTACTGCAACCTATTTTAGAGATTTTTAGATAATCCATTGAATGGTTGGGCTATCTTCAAAATGATAAATTTTCTAGTTTTTCTTTTACTTTGGAAAATGGAAAAGGCTTACCAAGGTAACATCAAGATAGTATAGTGGTTTTGGCTAGATTGTGCAGCCCTTATCTCTCCCAGAAAGTCATTGCTTTGTCATTGGGAAATTTTCAGTAATCAGAAATCTCTGGTCCTTCCCATTTAGGGACTCTGCACATCATGGATTTCTTTTTAAAACATGGTGTTAGGAGTTCTCTCCAGTAGTACAAATTCTTTATTGACCATCTCATACATCAGAAATGCAATGAATATTGGTTTTATCTTGAAATCAGCATTCTCATTTTCTTGATGAATGATTGTCTTTTAAACTCTTCTAGAATTTATGAGATAATAGTCATATATTAATAAGTTAAAAAATATGAATATAAAATTTAACTTCGGAATAAAGTTTTTAGTAGTGTGCTGTCAAGTGGGATTTGTGATGGGAGTTCTAATCTAAGCAACTCATCAAGTGGTAGATATGTGATGTAATGAGTATTTAAATAATGCAAAAGCTGTTTTCAAGTTGTTTTTCTTCCTGTCTTGGTGAAAAATAAACAAGAAATAAAACTTATGTTAATGTTACAAGATTAAATTTTGGTTTCATGTGGACAAAACTGATTCTAAGATTCTTTGATTGCATTGACAAACATAGCTTATAAAGACTAACTTCCATGGCAAAAAGTTTTGGTGCTTCAGTGAGTTCAACTGTAAACAGTAGAGGGTTGTTGACATTGAGTACATATCTTAGAATAAGTGATTTGGATGAAAATGTGGTCAAAAAATTTCTTGGACTATCATTCATGTGTCAGATTAATTGTTGAATATTCAAAACATGCAAAACAATAATTCATAAAACTATTGTGTGAAATTAAAGCATGTGGGAATTTTGCATAAAATATAAAATTATGAGCGATTGAATAAAACAATGATGATTTGATGTTTCCTATGAGCAGTTGTATTTAACCATACTTTTCAGATAGCATAATAACAAGTGACAAATCATAACGGCTGCAATTCGACTTTGAGTATCAAGGTTTAGGGTAACATATTGAGAACTCCATGGTGTACTTTTTGATAAATGAACTACTTATTGTAAGTTAAAATGCATTGAAGCCAACAGATATGAGGAATAAGTATTTAATTTTGCAAGGTTAATGTTGAGAATATTTCACTAGTAGATTTTCTATGTATTTGCTTTCATTATTATTATAATATATGTAAAATTGATATCAAGAAATAATTTTTATCAATTTTACAATTGGTAAAATATTTTTGAGTATTTATTCCTTTTTGTACTATAGTTAGCAAATTTTGAGCTTATTTTTGTTTTACAAATAAATTTTCCATATGCAAATGTACAAATTATTATTTGTTTTCAAGCAAGCTAAGATTCTTCTTGCTTCCACTTTTTTTGTTTTCATGTTATTCAAAAAGTCTCACAAAAAGGTTGTGTAAAATATTAAATTTTCTACTTTGATTTTATTATTTTATAAAATATAAAATTTATATATTAAATTAATCTTTGTTTTTCTTGTTTTAAATATAAAATATTTTCACTTAAATAAAATTATCTATTAACATATTAAGTTTAATATTCTATTAATTTTTGTAGCTAACTTGTGAAGATTGCAAAACTTGTTCTGTTGTGAAAGACATCTATGCTTTTTACTTTATTCCTTGTATTAAATATAAAATATTCAAAAGTTTGCTTGCAGTAAGTAGCTTCCATTTTGTAGAATTTCTTATTTGTGATTACTTTACATTAATTTATTGAAATATCGAAAATTACTAAATTCATACATTTTATAAAATTTTTAATCTATATTTTATAATAAACTTTATAGTATTTGTATAAGAATTTAAAATAATTAAAATCATGCTTCAGATACTTAGGAACATATCTTAGTCACAGCTATTTTAACCCAGCAATCTAAAAGTAATTCATAAATTAGCAAAACTAACTCAGAAATATTTCATCTTATTAAACAATAATTAATTAAGAAAATCATTAATGGAAAAATAAGTAATAAAAATTGTGAAAATATCATGAATTTGCAGTCGTGATTATTTCATAATTCTTTTGGGAAATTTTTTTTATCAAATTATGTGATTTGTATTTAGAAAACTTGTTTGTATTTGAAAAATGTTTTGAAAAAATAAAAAATGCTAGAGGAAATATATTTTTGCTCAACAATCTGAACTTTTTTGTCAATTAATTTTGTAATTGAAGTGTTCTTCTAAAATGCTTACTTTATTATAAATAATAAGGAGGAATGCAGTGTTACCTTTTTCTATAATAGTGTCATACTATGCATGTTATTTTAACATATCAGTAGTGAAGGAAAGTAGAATGATTAAATTTCATTTTCAAATAAGAAGCATAATATTGCATTGGATAACATATATGGCAATATTGTTTGAAACATCTGTTTGTCAATTTCATTTTCCATTCAATTTTTCTATTTAATTTATGAAACTCTTACAAAAATTTTTAAAAAATTTGAAAATATTGACATTTTTATTTTATATAATTGTAAGTTTTGAATTTAATTTAGCTATTTTCATTGGTTTTACTGTCTTTTTCCACTTGCTGAACATTTTGTTAATTTTGTGTATTGATTACTATTTGACTGTCATTTTAAATTAGATTAATCATTTAAAGAATTCTTTCAAGTGAATGTTAATATTATAAACCTGTATTTAATCTACAAACTAATAACAGAAAAAAAATTTTTTAGAGGATTTTATTTTGATCCAAGATTATTATTTTAAAAATATAGGTAGTGCATTTTTAAGTTCATGCAATATTTTTAATATAAAAATTGTCTTATATATTTTATACAAAACTTTAAATCATTTAAATGAAAAATTTATGCAAAAATTTCTATGAATGAATTATATCACATTTTTTTTAAAAAAAAAATACAGTCTATTCTTGTGATTTTTTTGTAGCAACAAACATATTTCTTTCCTCACAAAGAATTACTTATAATTCTTTTTCTTTGACATTTTAAAATAGGATTTTTTTTTTTTTTTTAAAAAAATTCAAAAAAAAGACAGAAAAAAAATTATTTAAAATGCATATTTCACTTTATATATAATCTAAATTTTAGAGTGCATGTTGCACACTAAATTTGAATATAGGAATGCAGCAAAGATAAATTTTGATAAAAGAATTAATATGAAATTTTTAAAAAAAAGAAAAAATTAAAGAGTTATCATTATAGTAAAAGAGATATTGAAAAAATAAAATCAATGTTATCGCACATGCAATTCAATCTTTGTGATCGTTTATTATTTTTATAATAATATTTCTCTTTTGCATAATTCAACTTTAAATAAAGTGTTAATATTCTTCAAGAGTCATCAGTTACAATTTGATAGATCAATCGTTTTTATTAATTCTACTAGAATGAATCTTCGTAATTGAATAGATCAATCATTTGTTTTTTATATTTCCTTAGAATTATTTAATTTGCTTACGTTGCATTTTTATATTTGCTTATAAATAAAGTAATGTTGCTATGAAGGAAATTAGATCATTTTGTTGTGAAGAAAATGAAATTTATCATTCATAATTTATTAAAATTATTGTAAATACCTCTTGTAAATTTGCCTAGTATACATAAAGGTTAGTTGAAATGCAGCTCAGAATTTTTTACTTCAATTTAATAAAAACTGTTAAGTTTCAGGCAGTAAGGAATATCAAAGTGTTTATTTTGTGGACACCACATTTTTACAAATTCGGTAAAAATTATAGTGTCTGATTAACAAGTCTATTTATCTTCTGGATAATATCATTAGTATTTTTTAAATTCAAATTTCTACATTGAACTACTTTTTGTTTTATTGAAAACTTTTATTTACAATTTCTGCTTTTTTAAAATTCAAATTGATATACATAATACAGACAGATTTTTCTGTGATTTATTTCTTCTGTTCAAATTTTTTTTAAATTAAGTATAATTTTTTATTTTGATGAAACATTTGTGTTTACTTCAAATAGGTCATGATCGTTATTGTTGACTGAGGGTGAATCTGGCAACAAACAAGATGTTAAAACAATTGTTTCTTTTGGAAGTGTCACATGGGAAGGAAATCTAATTCCTCTACTAAGAAAAGGAACTCCTATTTGCTTATTATTGGTAATTCTGAATTTTATTTTTCAATGTAAAAAGTTTTTTAATTATAATGATAAAGAGGTCAGTTCAATTTCTAGTTTATTTTTCCTTTTACATCATTTTATTTACCAACTTCTTTAACAATATTTATTTTTGAAATTATTATCAATAAAATAAAAACGATTAATCTAAAAATATTCAGGATTAAAATTATGGAAAAAAAAATTCTCTGAAAATAATTGCTTCCAGTTTTTTATAAATAGTTAGTATTGTTTGTAAATAATTTTAGTCTGCTACTGTGTGCAAAACTCATCAAATTTTCTCATAACATAATTAACATTCTTAAAACTTTGTAGTATTTAATTTCTGTTTAAGTAATGCAAATTCTTTGGAATTTTGCCATATAATTTTGCATTTAGAAAATTAATGGAATATTCAGACTAAACACGAATAAATTTATGCGTGAAACTATTTTTTGTTATTGTGAAAATGAATTTTATTCTCTTTTTCTTTGAAAGTGTGAAATTTGTTTTTAGTAAGTTATTTTAATTTCTGATTGAGTCAGTCATTACGTATATTAATTGTTAACATCCATTTTTCATTTTACATTCTTTTTACTTACACAACAGCACATGTTAAATTTAATTTTTTAAGAAAAATGTTTAGATTTTTTATAATATATTTAGAGTTATTTATTAATTACAGTTTTATTTTTTTTAAATTTATAAACTTTATATGAGATACTTTTTATAAATTGAAATATCATTAAATACATTTAAATTTTCCAATTGAAACGTTAATTAAAATCATTCCCCAATTATATATATATTTGTGTATTGTTAGTACATTGTATGAATTACTAATTCAAGTAATGTGTTAATTTTGTGCTCTTTTAAATATACTTTTTTAGTCTATTGAAGAACTAGTGAATGATTCATCTGTATTTAAGTATATAAAAAGAATATGTAGTCAGAAATTAAATGGTTCTTGTTGGTTTGCTAGATATGAGTCTCACCTTATATCTTTATTAATCAAATGATCTTTTGTGAAATATCTGTTGGAAATTTAGTCAAACCACCAATCAAATCGTTAACATTCTAACTGTCAATTCAACAGTTAATGAGTTCAGTTCCCATCTTGACTTAGGCATTTGTTGTGATTTGGAGTGTACTTTGAACAATATGTTCCAGTCTAATTAGTTTTTGTTTGCTAAAAATGATTGTTGAGTAATTAACAAACCAAACTAAACTAGCAGAAATTTATTATTTGAATAAACATAAAGTCAGACATTCACTTCTGTACATTCATTATTATGAAGTTTTGTGTTTTCATCTTTTTACAAAGGCATGATAATATCTTAGTAATATTACTATTTACTATTATTATTGTCTGAATATGTACCTAGATAAATTGTTTGAATAGATTTATATTTCATCTCACACTGATTTTCTAACCAAACATTTTAAAAAATGCACATTCTAAATTTTTTAAAGCATCAATTATAGTTTTAAGAAGCTGTTATCATAAGCATTTAACTTTAAATTTAATGTTATCTTTTGAAATTAATATTGTTAATACTTGGTGTTTCATTCTAGAATTTTAAAATTTACTAATTAATTTGCTTTTGTTTTGGAAATTTGATTTTTATTGCTTTTTATTCTGTCATATTGGAAATTCTGTTTTTGCTTGTAAAAATACTATTTCCTTTCAACATATATAATCCTTATAGTTTAATGTAATAGGAAATGTTTTGACTATTTTTAATTATTTTTTATAAATATAATAATTAAAAATGGGAGACACTGCAAATTTTATCTCATAAATCGATTTAATTAACTAGTTGTTCTATAAGACATAAGCAGAACACATTTAAAGTAATACATATAAAACTGGATTACAATTAAAATAGAGAATTTAATGTTAATAATATATAAGGAAAAAATTACGAAGCTTCTAAATCTAGTTCGTTTAAAATTATATGCTGTGTTTAATGTAGATTAATCATGAATTCATTTATATTTAAATTCTAAATTAATATGTATTGTTTTTATTTGAGAAAATATAGTTGAAAAATATAATAAAATATGTTGAATCCTAGGATAGCACGTGCTGTTTGTAATAATGACATCATTTGTATATTGTTATTTGTACTACTCATTCATTAAAAAAAATTACAATTTTATTTTTATTATCATTGTAAATCAATGATCACAATTACAAATGATACATTGGTTTTGCATGAAATCTCTTCCAAAAAAATTTATCAATCTTTTAATGGAAATAATTTATTATTTAAAGATATACCCCTTTAACTGATAATAATTACCTATATCTTATTAATATGTAATAACTATATTTTTAATATTTTAAAATAAGATTAAACTATATAATTATATGTATCATTTAAAATTTTTTATAGGGAATAATTTAAGAATGTGTTTGCATAATGTGTTAAATAGTTTAAGTTTGATACTATTTACTATATCATCACATTAGTTATCAATAAATATTTTTCTAATAAATTTCACTTTGTTTATGTTTGTAAAATGATTAAAACATAATTTCTTGTATTATTGTTAATGATCATTCTTTGTTGCATTTTAATTCTATGTTGGTTTTTTATATAATGAAACTTTTAATAATAATGTGATAATTGTTTCTTATATTTTAATATTGAGAATATAAATATTTGTTGAACAATTGTCATTTTGGTATTATATATAAATCATATGTCCATTAGTAAAAAAAAAAAAAAATTCTTAATTAAATATATTTTGCTGAAGTCATGAACTTAACTGCATAAATCCAAACAAAATCCAGAGATTATTTTTAAAATTAATGTAAGAAGAGAGAGTATATTTAAAAATAAAAATTTTTTGTCTGCAAAAAAATTTAGAATTATGAGTTCTGATCAGAGTTTACATGTTAATACAAGAATTACTGTTAAATTAAGTTGGGTTTTTTTTAATCATATGTGATTGTATACATGATTAAATTTATTATCATCCATTTATTTGCTTAGGTCCCTGGTAATCCTGTAGAGTGTCATAAACTTGCTGTTTTTCTTTTACCAATTTTGAGAATGTTTAATTGAAGATTTATTTAAAAATATCATTTTTCATGCAGTTTTTCTACTGTATGTATTTTAACTCCTTATGATTAATCTTACTCATAAAATTATATGGCTTATTTTTATAATATTTGTCATTTTGATATATAATAATAATTACAATATACTTGTGTAACTTTTCTGAAGTTGTTATATTTGTATATATAAAAAGGTAAAAAGATTTATTGTTTAATTTTGAGAAAAAGTATTCCTTTTCTATATTTTTATGAACTTACAATATTGAATAATTTTTCTAAAATGCATACAATTTGAAAAGTTCTAATTAAAAAACTAAACATTTTTTCTGAAATGATAAAAAATTTTACTCGATATAACTGATGTTCTTTAAGTGCTTATTGCTCTGGCGCATTTAAAAATTTATGACAAATTACGATTTAATAAATAAAATTTTAAATGCTTATTTGGTCTTCTAAAACAGAAATTACTGGTGAAGTTATGTCTCAACTTCAACTATTGCAAAGTGCTATCA
>JAPDSC010127637.1:0-10339 GCA_026290005.1 Latrodectus geometricus
AATTAAAATCTCAACAAAAAAAGCTTTTTATATTCTTACATGGATAAACGTTTTATTGTTTCTAAGATATCCCTAAGATATTAAAATATAGCTTTGTATAGAGTATTTTTAACTAGATATAAATTTAAATCATATTTCATATATCAATATTATTTGAAATAAATATATTCTCCGTATGTTTAGTATTCATAGTTTCTTTAAGGGCCTTGTGTGTTGGGTTTTTTTTTTTTTTTTTTTTTTTTTTTTTTTTTTTTTTTTTTTTTTTTAAACTTATTATTATTATTAGACAAAAAAATGAAACAAAAATAATAACAAAAGCCAAAAAATAAAATAATGAATAAAAAAAATAAGCGCAAATTCTTTCTAAATAAGATAAGATACGGTTTTTAGTTATATCTATCATTTTTTAAAATATATTTGCTTTATAAAAATAAAATTAGAGAAAATTAATATAAAAGGTACAACATTTTTTAAGTTTTTCCTTTGTTTGTAAAATTAAATTTAATATTTATCCTGAATTTTCGAGTAAAGATACATAGATAATCAATATAGTTTACATTTAATGTATTTAATGATGGTAATATGGCTTATCAAGATTCCAGATATTTACAATAACTTTAATTTTAAAATAATAGAAAATATTTGTTGATAACATAATGCAACAGATTACATCAAAACCTGGCATAAGACATTGTTTCATTTTTTAAAATTCATTTATTTTCATAAGCTAAATTTAATGCATACTCTTTCAGAATAATTTGGCAATTATGTACATAATAATTAGGATTCATATTCAATGCTGCGCTTATGCATGATAGTTTGGTTCATTTTGAATAATAGGTAATTTATCATTCTTTTAATTTTGAAAAACTTCAATAATAATTGTAGGGATTTTGTTGTTAATACAAGCAACAAATAATTATATTTTATCTTTTGAATTTTACCTCAGAACTCTACGAAATTTTAAAATATATTGAAATATGAATCTTAATGTGAATTTTAGCAAAATCTTTTCTCATAATGAAAATGCAGTAATGTAAATGAAAAATTAAATGACTTTTTGCGTTCTTATTCAAAAAGACATGCCTGAAGACAGAGTGATTATTCTATTAAAATTTCCATTTAATAAAGTAAAAAATAAACTGACAGTAGAAAAAATATTTATTAAAATATTTTTTGATAATATCTATTCAAAAAAAAAAACAAAGTTTGAAAATTATAGTTCACAAATACTGAATTCAAAACTTTTCAATTTTAAAAAATGTTTTTAAGTTTTTAAAACTACTCTTTAGAATAACAATTTACAGATTTTTGCCAACAATAAACATTGTGCAGCACTGAAATATTTGATGTGTAAAAAATTTATAAAGTAACAATAAAATTAAAAATATAAACCTATTAAAAATGACAGCAAATATTGTTAATTTAGTATTTTGACGATTTTTATTATGGGCAATATGAAAAGACTTATTTTTTACAAGACCTAGAAATCTCAGAACAATTGTTTTTTATATTCCATAACTTCAGATAATTAATCTCATTAATGCATTTTTCTTCAAAGCTTTATTTATGGCAACTATATATATATATATATATATATATATATACACCAGCTCTATTCTATTTCTATTTTATGTTGGTTTTAGTTTTACTTTTTTAAAGAATAAAATACAAAATGATAAACAAAGATTTTTTTTATTTGATCCTTAGACACCAATATTTGTTTATCAATAAGTCAAGACGAATGAATATTAAATGAAAACAAATTTTATAAATTCATCCTTACATGATTTGGCAATGCCTTTTGATAAAAATAAAAAGTTATTTGCAAATAGTTTTAAAAGGCTGTATTAATTAAAGGTATTTCTTCCCTAAAAGGCTGAACTAATTCAATGTATTTTATGACATTTCCTTAATGTATGCCAAAACCCAATTCTCCCTTGGATAAGCAGATGTGAATTGACAAGGACATTTCTTCAAAAAGATTATGATCTATTTTTTTATTTCTTTTCACTTAATGTAGTCTTTTTTTTTTTTTTTTTTTTTTTTTTTTTTGTACACGAGGGTTAGTTAGACAAGAACTTTCATTTTAAAGTAGATAGAACATTCAGGCCCATATATATATATATATTCATTCTCCTCTTTGAACATATCCCTAACTTTCAGTAGTATTTTTAATAATGGCAAGGGTCGAACCCGAGAACCTTTCACTCTCTACAGAGCAAATTTGTATCTTTAAACCACGGTGAGCCGCTATGCAAAGTTTGTGAACATTTATTTTATACTAGACCTACAAAAAAAAAAAGTTTTAAGAGACGAAAAAAGTATCAAGCAATTTTGTTATTGTTAATTCTATTTTCACCCAGAGCTGCACTTTAATAATTTTTTTTTTTTTACTTCCAAATTTCTTAATGTTTTTACATGTTTAGATTAGCATTTGGGTTCTGAAAGACAATATGATAATACATTTTATACAATAGGATATTCAGTTCAAGCATTTATTTTTTTATTATGAATTTATTAATTTCTTTTTGTGCATATTATATTAAACTGGTTTAGTACATATAAACTGCTATTTTTAACATTCTTTATGAATTTTTAAACTCACAAGCTAAAATTTGAGATTGATTTCTTAACTATTTTTTCACTCGGTATTTTCTTCTATTAAATAATAAATAAATTTAAATTTTCCAATCGCTTTTTATCCAATTTATATAATTTTTTATGATAAGACTTCAGGATTAAGGCCAGATTCTTTTTTCTTCATCATTTGAATTTGAATTTTCCTAGTACAGCTTTTTAAAAAAATTGCAGTTATTTATATTTGTACTGCTTAGCGTTTGGTGAATAAATTTCTTCATGGCTTTTCTTCACTGTCATAACTCAAAGCATTTTGATTTTTCAATAAATAGTCTTAAACTCAAGCCTCTTTGACATGTTTAAATTTTTAAAACTCAAAGCAAAAGTATAAGAAATTTATTTTGCGCAGTATTTCGTTGTGTTCATATTTTAACATTTCTCATAAATAAAGTTTCATAAAAAGAACTCATTTTAGTATATTTTCTTCTTTTAAAATAAATTTCATTTTTTAAAAGTAACATGAGATTTCAATGATTAATTTTACATACAATATTTTTAAGATTACTCTTAACAAATTTGCTTGAAACACACACACACACACACACATATATATATATATATATATATATATATATATATATATATATATATATATATATAGTTTTCAAATTTGCAAGCGTTGTTATAAAATCAACACATCCATCTAAAATTATTTATCCGTCTAAATTACATGATTAAGATTATAAAGAGAGTCAAATTGTCCTAATACTTTTCTGTGTTAATAATAAATTATAAAATCGTTATACTATTAGTTATAATGATAATTTATACATAAATATCTTTTTATAAATGACTACGGGTAAAATATTACTGAAGAGAGCGCTAAGCACTTCCCTGCCATAATATTTTAATTTCCACCTTCCCCAGGAAAGCTTGATACACCGTGGTTCTATTCTTTCCCACCGGGCTAATTCCCGTCCCCCCCCCCCGCTTTTGTTCGAATAAACCAGTTTATTCATCCTTCTCGTTTTATTCCACAACAAATTCCACAGATGGAAATACCCACTATCCCTTTACAAATATCCCATTCGTTGCCATCTATTGAAAGATAATTTATTAATTTACAATATTTAACAGTTAAAGAATTTACACTGCATGATCAGCACACACAATTGTCATTTCTCTTTAATCTTTTCCATCGAAAATAATAGTGAGAGAATAGTATTGAAATTTCATCAAATATTACACTAATCTAGATTATGAAACAAGTTTTCCCAACCACAAAAAAAGCAACATTTGAATACTTAGAATTAAAATTTCCATTTTTATTTTTACTCAGAATTTTGCTTCAAATGTTGTAAGAATGTTGTTTCAATTATGTTTTGATTTGTTTTTAAAATCTACGTTCTATTGGTCACTTATTTGTATTATTATTTGCATAAAATATTTGTTTTCTGTTTAAATTCTTAAAAGAGCTGAAGTTACGTCAACTCTTGTGCCACCAGTTATTATTGAAATATGGCCGCCCATGTGTTGTTGTTGTGGTTAGATCGTCGCTTTCTCATCCGGAGCGTCTGGATTTGATGTGTTTAAATCGTGGGTGTCAGGTGCAGATCTGGATGATTATAACCATTCTTCAAATCGTAGCTAAGGTTGTTTTCAGAAGCTTCTGTTCAAGATACTCTCAGTATCTCATTACTATCGCAACTTTAATTTACAGTTGCATGATGGACAGAAAATGTCGCAAACATGTTTTTAAGATGCAATGATTTTTTATTTAAATTCATATCACAAAAGAACTTTTACAATATTTTTTTGTCCTTGAAAATGATAGATATAATAAAAGAATATTTTTATTAACCAAATTGATTGAAATAACTTTTTCAAGTCATATATAGATATCTCAGAAAAGTATCGATAGTTATATTTTATTTAAAACGCAATAAAGTTTCTATTTAAAGATTCAATTTTTTTCCTATTGGACACTTTTAAGAAAAATAAATAATAGAATTTAAGAAAATATTATACTTTCATAATGAGTTCAAAATAAAGTCTCATGTTTTATACCCCATTTTAATTGCATATTCATTGCACTACATTTAGTTGTAATTTTTTTTAATTTTTTAATTACAAATTGAAAATTATCTTACAATTTAATGTATGAAAATAAATGTTGTAGATTGGTTTATAATGATTGAATAAAATGTGCAAGGAATTAAAATAAAAACAACGCAGAACTCTTGATTATTTGCGAGCACAGATTATCCATTTTTGAATAACCTGCACTTTATAAAATTGCACATAACTTTTTGTTTGATTTCTTGAAAACCATCATTAAAATAAATGTTCTATGTTAACTATAAACACAAAAAGAAAATCTCCATATTTTTTTAATTAAAACTGATATTCGTGTAAATTTTTTTTTATTATTTTAAATACTTTTTTTAAACTTTTTAAATCAGTTAACTGTAATTAACATTTTAATAATATTGTAATCAACATCATAATTAGCATTTTATATTATGAAAATTCTTATTTTTTGGATTATTCGTATTTTTTCTTTTCTTTGTGTTCCTATGAATTAATTAACAAGAATAAATGAGAATATTGCGTAAATAAACTAAATAGTTTAAAGAGTGAAATTTCCCAACATTATAATGAATGTGAAAAATAAGGAAAATATGCGTAATATTATTGGAATACTTAAGCAGCTGACTGCAAAATTGGATTTTTAATTTGTTTTCGACTGATCTACAAAATCAATCTTTGTTATTTATGCTGATCGATAAATACATGAGAATAATAATTCTATTTCTGATTGCTGAAAATTAACGTTATTCCCTAATAACTTTATTTATATCTGAGTAAAGATGAAATGATAACGATGAACACAAATTTGAATTGGAAAAAAACCAGCAACTAATTATTTAAATGATGTGGACCATTTCAATAACTGCGGTACTGGCTTTAGCAAAAATATAATCTCGAAATAATTTTCTACACATTAATGGCATGCGCTCTTAATCATAAATAAACAAGCCACATGCCACATATTAATAACAATCCAAACTAGTCATACCTATATTTTCCAAGCCCTATAAATAAATTAGAAAATATTCTTCTGTGTGCGTTTTCCTAATTTTGAAAATTAAAATTTTCATTCAAATGTAATATAAAATCAATCAACGAAGACAATTTTCAGTTTTAACATTCTTTTCAGTTTTCCATATATTTGGTATGAAACACTGAAAATAGCATGCCAATAAGGAAGAAAGGTACAAGCGCGAAACTTCACAAATAAGTACAATGATATCCAGTATGCAAATGATCAAGGTTTGGTGCCTATGCGCATAACTACACACAAGAAAATTGAGCTGCAATCAAGTAATGGGCCCTATATAAACCAGCGCAGAGTGAAAGATTCAGAAAAGTGATGTTGATCACATGACGACACTAGGAGGACTTTAATAAGCGAAGAATGATAGGGAGACGTGAGACATCGGCTTGAAAACCACAAGCTGTTCGATGGGCCAGGTAGATCGTTCGAAGTGTGTCGTCAACACATGTTGGAAGCAGTGAACACGTGACGGCACCCACGTGTAGCGTATAGGATTTGAGGACCAAGAAGATGACGAGGTGAGAGAATCAAAAGATCATTCTGCAAGCCCTCGTAGATCCCGTAATGACTCGTTCCATGATACACGCACATATATAAGTGCCAATTGTTCCACAAACCATTTCCACATGCCTTGCCCGTGTGAATCTGCGATCCAAGCTTCCTTTTCGTGTATTGACTTTAACGTCGCAACATCGGCGACTCCGGGGTGCCTACAGAGGTTCCAAGCTCGAGCAACGTGGAATGCCACTGATTGGCAAAACGTGGTGCTAAGTGATGAATCCCAGTTCGTTTTGGGGACAGATGATAATCTCGTACGGGTATGGAAGCGCCCTGGTGAACGGTGCATTTCTATCCACATGTCGTGCGACACATTGCCCGTAAAGCATGCTTCATGGTCTAGGGGGTATAGCTTATGATAACTGGTCCACTTTAATTGTGGTACATGGAACCTAAACGGGCCAGCGTTATGTTGATGTCATTCTTCGACTTTTCTTAATAAAATTTCCAGGGGCAATTTTCAATCAAGGCTCGTCCGCATATAGCTCGAGCTGCTCAAGACTTCCTACGTCATGTTCAGATACTTCCATGGCCCGCTCCCCATATTTGTCCCAAATAGAACATGTATGGGACCAGCTGAAACGCCAGACGTCGCAGTGCCATTCTGTTCATAATCTGGAGCTGTCTGTTCAAGATTTGTGGGCACATCTATCTCCGGAAACGTCTAATCAATCGGACACGGCCGCATGAATTGGAGAAGGAAGTATCAGACGCACGGCTGAGGTTGCTTTGTCTTTATTTAATTATACAAGTTGTATTTGTTTAATTTTCTTGATTTTGGCATTAAGTGAATCTCACATCTGTACATTTTGTGCATTAAATTTCATTTCAATCCCATGCAAGTTACTTTGTGCGCCCTTTTCTATGTTCCTGAGTGTATTTAACTAAACCATGAACTAAACTTGAATATGATAGGAAATATAATATCGTTATAAGCCAAACATTCAGGGTAAAAAATTCTGTTTGTATTATTTTTTAAAAAAGGATCTCATTTTATAATAATTTTCATTTTAAAAGTTACTTTATTATAAATTATTATTCAAATTGTGATAAAAGTATAGAATTTTGAGCTTAAAAATAAACTACATACATTTACCACGCTGAACTAAGTATGCTTTAATATTCACACAATGATATGTATTATATAACTTTGTTTTATGATTGTATTATGCATTTGTATTATATAACTTTGTTTAAAATTAATATTCATTTTAACTAACATCATTTCGATTAAATAATAGCCTTCTATTGTTTTATTATTTTTCCCCTTCGTTTAAGAAAATAAAATAAAATGGCTACATAGAAATAGTATATTTAAAAGATCTTCTACATCATTATTCAAAGAATTTGTTAACATTACTCAAAAGGAAATGGAATTTGTAATTATAAAAAGTATTTTGATAGTTTAAAAATTTGAAAAAATAGTCAAATGTATTTGATTTATAGAAGGAATTATTTTCTTCTTTTGCATACGAATGCTATATAACTCGTGCGATGAAATTTTTTTTATGTTGGACATGTTAAATATTAAAGGAAGCAACATTTGATAACTGAAATGAAATGGAAACAGCAGACATGGACTAAAACTATTTTTTGAATAGAAAAATATTTAAATTATATTCGTGGTACATAAAACTCCTTTTATTGTCCAAAGTCAACGATCGTTGTGTGTTCGAAAGTCATCTGGGAAGGTTTCAGGACAAAATGCATTAACCAAACTAATGTTAGTCACACAGACTTTATTTGATTTTCTCATATTACATCCCCATTTCCGTCCATCCTGTATTGTTTGATTTCCCGTTTCCGGTTCTCATCATAGGTCAAGTTCGGACTTCCTTCGGTGTCATAGTGGTCAGCAATCTTTCTATTCCTTATCTTGGAGTTTTTATGAGGAAAAATTAGTTCTAAGTGAATGGACTTTATTTGACTTCTATATTTTTCCTTATGGCTTCCAAAACCTCATCTCATAAATAGGAATAACTTAAATAAATGTTTAACTTGTGAAATGCGGGAATTTCAAAATTACTCCTATGCAACGAATTTAGAAAAGATTTATTATTTTCTTAATTCTCACTTTTGAATAAATGAGAATTTTTTTTTTATGTTTTATCAAACTTCACCGACTGTCATTTCTTTTGGATAATGAGAATTAAATGTATCACAAAGTTTTTCATGAATTGGATTAAGTATTAAATTCATCAAGAACTAGTTCATGAATTAGACTAAGATTCACTTGATTACACAGGGAAATATTACTTAAATAAAAAAAATATTTAGGGAAATGCGTTTGGCTTTTGCTGATATTAGTGATAAGATGGTGAATGAATGAACTGTTAAAAGTTGTTTTGAGTTTCTTTTGAAAATTCGTCGTTTAATTCTTTCTAGAAAGGTTTTTATAAACGATACGTCGCATTTACATTTTAGGGAGGGAGGAAAAAATTACCAAATACTCATCATGACAGATGTCCATGTAGAAAATAAAAACAAAACAGCCATCTATCATTACAAATAACGTATGTCAATTTCCGTTAAAATTCGTCATAATGTGAGAATTAAAAATCAATTTTCTTATGCTCATTGAAACCAATTTCTTGTGGTGGATAACAACTATGAACCATCGTAATTAATCCATCAAAATGATTCGCAACATATGTTTCAAAATCCGTGAGAATAGTTTTCGAAATGTGCATGAACATTTTTTATCCCTTTCTCATTTCCTTATGAGAAAAGAAAACTAATTTTAATAACGTAATTAATCTTTTGAGTTTATAATAAACACTTGTTTTCTTACAAATCCATTAAGGAATGTGGAAATTAAATAAGATGTGGGCAAACGGATAATATAATTTTTCAGGAATGAATTTATATTTTGGTTGGTGTATTTGTTTATATTTTATTAATTAATTTTGACGAATTTAAATTAAAAATAATATTGATTCTCCAGTTCGAATTTACTTTTAGGAAGTTAAAAAATTAATATTCCATACAAATCGCAAATTAATTGAATCAAATTGAACGACAAAGTAGCTTACTTACTAAATTACTTAATTTAGTAAGTAAGTTTACTTCGTTATTAAACGTAAGTTTAAAAATATTTTCGTGATAAAAAAATTAACGACAATCAGATATAGATTATTAACGAAAAGTTCTACTAAATTCATCTACAGAAAATAATTCATTTAATCTTTTATTACCGTTATTTAATGATTATATTTTTTTCGGAGTGGAATATTCCTCTTTCGATTTCTGCAATTTTTGAAAAATATGTTTCTGCTTTGCACAGTATATGCTACAGGATATTATATAAGAATTTAATAGTTTACCCAATCCCTACAAATATGATAGTCCAATTACCTTATTTTAACTTTGATATACTTATACTTTTCTTTTTTCTCTTTTCAATGCATTAATGTTATGATTTAGTTCTTAGAAATAAAACGATCAAATCTTATTTGACACATTCACTTAGAGATAGATGATGTCGATTTTCCTCCTAGTTTATTGCCAAAATGGACAATTTGGAGTGTTCCAGGTTTTCTGATATGTTGTAAATAATACGATTCTTTGCCTACGATAAATCTTTCTAGATGGTAGCATGCAGTTTTTCAAACAATTTTGTGCTATTAGATTTTGGTGCACGCGTCGTCAAGAACAATGCTTTACAGGCTTATAAATTATTATCAAAGTAAAATATTACAGATTAAATATCTTTTTTATCTTACATTCAAGTTAGAAATTAATATTTTCCTTTAATTTTGAAGAAATAATAATTGTGAAATATAAAAATAAATAAATGACTAAATAATATTATTAAAATGGATGATATCTTAATTTTTATATGACTCAGATACAATTTAGAAATGAAGATACAGTGAATAATAAATTTGTAGTATATTTTATTTAATTTTGAGCAACTGTAGTTTCTGTAATGCATATTAACTGAAGGAAAATTTAATTAATATGTACGTGAAAAAGTTAATTAATTTTAATTTATTCACTTCATGCATTCTTAAAAATTTTTTAGTAAATAGTGCATATTAAGACTTTAATGTATTATTTAATTAACAACATAACAACAATTTT